>JANFCV010000399.1:0-156923 GCA_024500475.1 Phthorimaea operculella | reverse complement strand
GAAATAAAATACAGATTGGCAACACACCTGTCTCCATCCCAGTAGAATAATGTATCATTATTGATCTCAGCATCATCACCGAACTGCCTATACAGGATATCACTGGTGGCATTCATAGTTGCTTCCGGAATCTCGCAGTCGATCTTGTAAGATATCACTGGCAAATCCCGTCGAGTTTCGAATAGGTTTCGGTTAGGTACTGGACGAGTGAGGTTAGGATGTATTGCGTTCTCTGTGGAAGGAAATGTTTTATTATTTATTGGGAATTTAATGCACTCGCAGTGCAATATTATTCCCCATATGAATATAAGAATTTAAAACGGAAGTGTCATGCATCGACCAGGGCTCGAACCCGGGCCGCTAGGATCCACGCCCTCACCGCTTTGCCACCGAGCTATGGATGCACCTAATACCTATGCTATTGCTATTATCTGTTTATTATTTTCATTTTCTACAATGCTACGATGACTTAATCAACCTATTAAATTAGTAGACGGAAAAAGTTAGGATACCGGTTTAGGTACCAGTAAAAATTTGCGCTACCGCTATCTTTACCGGTATAATTTCGCCATCGAAAATACATTACGCTGTATTTAGCGACGTTGTAGAATCCTAAGTGATAGATGTATGTACTTGCAGATCCCGTAAAAATAACGGTGACGTCATATTATTATCAGCCTGAAGTGTCCAACGACTACGAAAACGGTGGAGAGACGAACTGGATGCCCATGTTAAAATGGTGGGAAGTGGCTCAAGACAGGTAAATGTGGAAGAAGAGGAAGGGATGTGGAACAGAGTGGGACACTTCAGGCTTCAGGTACCGTTAAAGGTGGAGAAAAATTTCGGTTCAGAAACGTAATATCATACCCTACACCGTTGTAACCGGAAAAATTTCGGTAAATACCTGTACCATACAGGTAAAGTGTAGGTAGATATTACTGCTACTCATACCAACCTACCCAGTGGCATACATCCAAGTTAGATCAGGCTCTTAAAATTGTTTACACGAATTTTGTTTGGTTTCCTATTTGTATTGGCGCAGTGGTTTGCACGATTGCCTGCGACGCAGAATGTTCCGGGTTCAATTCTCGTTGGGGACATTCACAAAGTTGATATTTATCATCTTGTGAATTTGTTACCAGTCTGGTCAGGACATTGCATTGAACCACCTGATTGTCCGAAAAGCGACATGGTTCCGTGCTTCGGAGGTCGCGTTAATTGTATTTGGTTGTGTATTTATAAAGTTTGTTATCTTTAATTGTGTAGTCGGGAGTAGATGAGGATTATTTTACATTTATTAAAAATGGAGATGTACCATTCGTCTGTAGTACTACTGGAATTGATAATATTAACATTGGGGATGTTTCGTGAAAGCAGGTCGGGTACTAGATTTTCGGAGCCTTTTTTATGTTTTATTTCGAAATTAAACATAGATAGGCGTATGCACCAACGTGCCAGTCTACCTGTGGGGTTATCTAGGCGGAGAAACCATTGTAGTGCTGAGTGGTCGGTGTAGATGGTGAATTTGTGGCCATTATCTAGATAGCAGCGCCAGTGCTCTAGTGCTGTAATGACACTTAGGAGTTCTCGTTCTGTGATCGAGTAATTCCGCTGGGGGTGGGTGAGCGATTTGCTCATATAAGCAATTGGCTTTTCTATGCCGTCAAATTCTTGTGTGAGCATCGCTCCGATTCCGAAGGACGAGGCATCGCAATGGACGGCGAAAGGCTTCGTGAAATCAGGGCAGGCGAGGATGGGGGTGCTAACTAAGGCTTGTTTAATGGAGTTGAATGCTGATTCTGAATGAATAAAGAATTATCTTATCTTATCTTATCTTATCTTATTCAGCTTCTGGTGTCCATTTGAAGGGTGGTGCTTTTTTGTGGGTGGAGGTTAGTTTGTTTAAAGGTGTAGCTAGTGTGCTTAGGTTTGGGACGAAACGTCTGTACCAGCTACGGTGCCAAGGAATTTCTTGACATCCTTTGCTGTTTTAGGTACCGGTATGTCCAGGATAGCTTTGACTTTGTCTGGGTCTGTTTGGAGACCTTGACTGTTGACGATGAAACCGAGATACTTTAATTCGTTACGGAAGAATGAGCATTTTGGGAAGTTGATGGTTATGTTGGCGTCCGTTAGTTTAGTGAGAAGTTTGTTCAGTATTTCAACATGACGTTCGAAGGTTGAGGTGGCTATGACTATATCGTCGAGGTAGCAGAATACTGAGTTGTCGCACATGAGATCTGATAGTAAGCTATCCAGAAATCTTTGTTGGGTAGCGGGGGCGTTGGTGAGACCGAAAAGGCATCACTTTAAATTGATACATTCCACGACCGGGTACGTGAAAAGCGGTTTTGGGTCTATCCTCAACTCGTGAAGGGATTTCCCAAAAGGCTTTGGCGATGTCTATGGATGAAAGGTATTTGGAATCGCGTAGGTTATCTATGATATCAGAAATGAGTGGTAGTTTATAGGCATCTTTTTTTGTTATTGCGTTGAGCTTACGGCTGTCGACGCAAAATCTCCAGGTATTGTCCTTCTTAGGGGTAATTAGTACTGGTTAAGCCATGGGCTTTCACAGGTTCAATTACGTCTAAGCGTACCATGTCATCAACTTCCTTGTGAAGGGCCTTTTGTTTTCTGGGGATAAACGATAGCATCGCTGCTTTATTGGTGGGTGATCACCAGTGTCGATGCGGTGTTCTACCAGATGTGTCCTACCTAGTGGTTTTGTGTCTGTAGAAATATTTTTGAATTTTTCTATTATTAGGTTTGCTATAGTTTGTTGGGATTCAGTAAGGTTTTTGAAGGAGTTGACAATTTTTGATTCTGGGGTTTTATTTATTAGGAATGTAGTGGTTTTAGGAGATTGGAAGGAGGCTATTTTGTGTAAGACATTTGGGGCAATGTTGAATGCTTTCCAAAAGTCGATTCCTAAAATTAAATTTTGTGATACCTCAGGTATAACGTGAGCTGATATTAGTGAAAATTTATTGTTATAGGTTACAGGAAGAGTGATTAGTCCGATAGAATTTATTTTTGGTTATTGGCTACTGTACCTGTTATCCGTATGTTTTGTTTAATTTGAGGCCTTGTTTTAGTAGTGTTTTGTAAGAATCCTTACCTAGTATTGTAATAGTACTGCCGCTGTCGAGGAGGCCGTTCAGATGTAAGTTATTGATTTTATTGTGACAAATGGTCGCTCGTGATCGTTATCATCGAATAAGAGAAGGTTTACGTGATAAGACTTGAAAAATATCGAAAGTGAGTTTAACCAATTTGTCCAATCTTGTTTATCAAATTTAGAATTGTTATGTTGAACGGGCTCCTCCTTATTTAGTTTTTGAGTTTTAGTACATTTAGGGCAGTTGAGGGCTGTGTAACCCTTGTTGCCACAACGAAAGCAGACTTTCTGGGGGTTAGTACAATTCTGTAAAGTGTGCGAATTGTTTCTACAGCGGGGGCATGTAAATTGGGATTGGCTGCTGGTTGGGGATGGTTTATTAGTATTTACGGCATTAATGGAGTAAGGGAAAGGGGGGATATATGGTTGATAGTTAGGATTGGTAGTGTTTTTATTTGGATTAGACGGAGAAGGAGTAGTATTGAAGTAATCTTGGGAGTGATTGTTGACGTGAAGCAACTTTTCAGTAAATTTGCATGATTCTAGGAGGGTAGAAATGGAAAGAAGGTCTGGTTGGGTTACTCGCAAACTATATTGGGGTTGTAGGTTGCGTAATAGAATATCTATTTTTTCGTTTTCGGACAATTGATTATGAAGTTTATTGAAAAGGGATTCCATAGTGGAAAAGTAGATTATGACGCGTTCGTTAGGGTGTTGTTTTCTATTTTCCGTCGGTCCCGGTTGCTGTCTATGATCATTTAGACGGTGGTCGTAACAAAAAAATGTCAGAGGCAACTTTGCAACTTTTAGTAAGCGGTTGAAAAACTCTGACACCAGGGTTCATCGGGTCGTTGGATGACTTGGTGTCCCACTCGAAGGAAAGAGGAATGCCTGTAAATCATCCATATGAGTGATAGTTGTACAAACAAAAGAAAATATTATGCCTGTAAATCGTTAGGGCAGCTGCACTCGTCCCTCTGTCCGGTGAGCTTGCAACACTCTGCTGCGTCGACTTTGAGCACTGCAGTAGCCATCACCAGTGCGGTGAGGTCCAACCCGGTCCCATAGTCTGTCAGTACTAGGTTCCAGCGGTAGTCGCGGCGGACGAGCTTCTCTTTTACTGCCTGAGAAAGAAGTGCATGTATTTGAGCGCAGGCCCTATAAGGGCAACCTCCACAGAACTTCCTTGCATCGCGCAACATGACATCTGTCAGACAAGCGATCGTCATCCGGTATATCACGTGTGTAGCTTTGTCTGTACTGTTTCATACATTTTATATGGAAACCTTTGATGGAAACGGTTTCTAGCGTCGCGATGTCGCATGTCTCAAGTCTCCGACGATCACTCTTGACTGACAGTTGCCATCTTAAGTCTCACGTTTATTCCTGACCATAGACTTATATATATAAACTAGCGTTTATAGACCAACTGACAGCTCGATCTTGCGTGACCAATTTTGGTTTTGGCGCGCTTACCTCAGCTAGTGATGTACATTATTCAATTTGGAGGGTTAACGATAATTTCAAATAAAAAATGGTATGAAGATTTCAACTTTATTTATTTGTTCAATTGAAATGTTGACATAATGTTTTCTTTGCTGCGGCGGGTCATTTCCTTTTTTGCAGTCAGCGTATTTCCTACGTAGGTTTCTTTATTGAATTTGCTGAGAAGGTTGTTCGTAAGAATCCTGGTCAATAGGCGCTATCTTCACAAATAAGACGCGAACGAGAAATAGAATGACATCTGTCAGTCAAGTGATCGCCGGTGGTCATCAATGCAATGCACGTCTTACATGTATAGATGGCGTCTCTTCTGTTTCATATATTTTAAATGAAAACGGTTTCGAGCGTTGCGGTCTCTCACATCTCACGTCGAATCTCTCATTAATACGACCCTGAAAATAATATTAATAAATATTTCGTATGAGTCACGAGTTAATCTCTAATAACTGGATCTAAAGTGTATCTGTTGGATGTAGTTGAAAATAATGTTACCTATATGTATTTGTAAAAGAATATGTCTCAATTGTTCAAGTAACTATTTAGCGAATCTTTAAAATTTGCATATTTTTTGTTATTATATCATTCAAAGTATGTAAGGTACCTCTAGGTAACTATCGATAACTTAGTCGATAAATTGCAGTCAATCCCTGGCCTAAATGCGAAATTAATTTATCCCCGAATATTATGAAAATTACTTACTAATACACTTTTACATATCGAAAACACGAAAGGAAATATAATGATTTGCGTATTTTATTATTTTACTTACAAAAAAAGGCACAATTAAACAAAAAATTCACGTGTAATCCCAGTGACGACTTTCTGAGAATTTACCTGTGAAATGTACAGTTTTCCGGATAAGTGTAAAGATTCGCACCAAATTCGCATCCTGAATACATAAACCATCGTTGCACACTCAACAAATTATAAAAATAAATCAGGATTTCTGAAAAAGCACCAAAATAATGTACAGGTAAAACCAGCGGGTTGAATTAGGACGATCTGTCATACAAAACAGGTTACAGTGACATAAGGTTCGCTATTCTTTTCTATCTTACTGAGTTTCCATAAATCATTTTCTTCTCTTTTGCACACTATGTTCGTCTATCGTTTCTATGTCTATGTTCCTGACAATAAAATGGCTCATGTCTACTCTAATTACCCTTCTATACGAGTCATGTAGAGACCACTTTCTCTAACTATAGCATAGAATGATGGTTCCGGTCGCATGTTTTAAAGCACGAGACCCGCTTGCACCCAAACACGTTTTCTACAAACTGATGGACCTTTCAAATTGGCCAAATAAATCACTTACCCTTCTGTAAGTGTCCATGACGAAACCGCTTTCACCGACGATGGCGTAAAACTGGGTTCAGGCCTCATGTTTTTCAAGGCCCGCGCGTAGTCCCGAGTAAGGCCCACGTGCACCCAAACACGTTTTCTACAAACTGATAGACCTTATAAATAGGCCAAATAAAACACTTACCCTTCTGTAAGTGTCCATGACAAAACCGCTTTCTCCAACGATTGCGTAGAAGCTAGGTTCCGGCCTCATGTTTTTCAAGGCCCGCGCGGAGTCCCGAGTAAGGCCCGCGTGCACCCAAACGCGAATATTTGACTCGCCGAGTAGCTCGTAGAGGTTCTGTCCACGTCTGTTTACAAAATGTCGTATTGCAGGCAGGGATCGTTTAAGTTCAAGGTACAGTTTTAAGCTAATGGTATAATAACGGTACCGGTAAACGTTTTAGAGGTAGACCAAAGAGATTATGAATAGATCTAATAGGTTTAGGTACCGGTACAATTTCGAACTTTGTTTAATCGGTATAATTGCGATATCGAAAAATACATTGCGCTGTATTAAACGGTGCCACAGTATTGCGAGAGGTGTACTTGCGAAACCCTTATGATAGCGGTTTAGGTACCGTAAAAAATTACGGTACTTTATTGGTTTTGTTACCTTTTGATATCTTTGCATTTCGATACGACGTCATACCCAGATACCCTTAAAGGTGTCAACCGGAATTATTTCGGAAATACAATACCTGATTTGCAGGTAGGTATGTGTTCTATCCTGATACAAAAACTACGAAGATCAAGCAGGCGCCATTTTTTGCATCTAGCAACGCCATTATGGCACAAATGAGAGAAACGGCGCGCGGGGCAATTTTACAGATGGCTCACTCAGTACTGGCGGCGATTTCGACTCTATCTGACTTTAACCGGAAATAACTGGAATCTCAGGGGGAACTCAAGGTAACTAAGAAGATGGTTGCCACGAACGTCATATTTCTTGGATTAATATTGGCCCAGAATCATATTATTTGCTGTTTTAATATTCTTATACTTTGAGATTTTTTGTAGTAGTAACCCTGGCTATGTCAAAAGTGACTAAGAAGAAGAATAAAGAATAAAGAACTTTATTGCAATACTGTGTGTTGTAGTTGGTCTTAATTAAACATAATAGTACCAACAGCTTGTCCATCTCAGACGTACAATAATAGATTAGTTATTTATTAAGCACATGCAAAATTATTATTATGTTAATCATCTCTATGTACATCACTAAAATACTCATTTAGGCTATAAAATCCTTTCAATAGTAGCCAATTCTTCAATTTTGGTCTAAATTGTTTATTATTCAACATTTTTATTGATACCGGCAAGTGGTTGAAGATTTTTATTCCAGTATAAGCGAACTTTTATGAAAAATATTACTTTTAACGGATACATTAATACACATGTCATATTGATAAATTGATCTTAAATTAGGCTTAATGTCAGATTTTTTAATAAAATATTCTTTGTCACGTTTTATAAATAAACTTATTTCTAAAATATAAATGCATGTCAATGAGAATTTTTCTGTCAATAAATACATCCCGAAGTGAGTCAATGGTTTGCATACCATAAATTGTTCGAATGCATCGCTTTTGCATAACAAAAGTGGACTGGACATTAACAGAGTTCCCAGAAAATTACACCATAAGTCAAGTGAGGATAAACATAACCATAGTATGCATTTGTGGCTACTTCAATTGACGTGACTTTCGTTAGTATGGACAAAGCATAGCAGCAACTAGATATTTTTTTATTGATTCTCTCAATATGCTACTTCCAATTAAGATGTGTGTCTATATTGACACCCAAGAAATTTATTTCTCCTACTTCTTCAATTTTTCTGTCTTCAATTTAATGGAAGGTGAAGTTTTTTGTAGTTCCTAAACTGAACAATTTTCGTTTTATTTAAATTTACTTTTAAATTTATTGAAGCGAGCCAGTCAACCACTATTTTTATTGTCTGGTTGATTTCGTTTGAGTACTGTAAATTAGTAAATCCTTGCTTTGAAATAAAAATAGTGGCATCATCAGCAAACATAACACACAAGTGTCTTGCTATTGAAGGGAGTTCGTTGATATAGACCAAAAATAACAATGGCCTTAAAACACTGCCTTGTGGAACGCCCAGTATCACATTTTCAAAGCTAGATTGAACTCGCTCTACCGTTTTATTCTCTTTATTGTATGTGTCTATAATTGTAGCTTGAAGTCTATTTTTTAGATACGATTCAAATAGGTTTAGGACGTTACCACGAATACCTATGTGCTCCAATTGCATTAATAATATATTGTGTAGGACACAGTCAAACGCTTTGGATAAATCTATGTATAATCCAATACAAGTATTTTTGTGGTTAATGGCTGTCCACACTTCCTTTAGAACTTTAAATATGGCACAAGTCGTATTTTTCCCTTGTTGAAAGCCAAATTGATTGGAATGTAACACTTTATTCAGAAATTAGAAATGATAATAATCTTTTGGTGATAAGCTTTTTAAAAATTTTCGAAAATGTCGACAATAATGCAATTGGTCTGTAGTTGTGTATATCTGTCCTGGGCCCTTTTTTGTGTAATGACAATCGCAAAAATCTTAAAAAGGGCACCCAGACGCGTTGATTAGCCGGGAGAGCTCGTAGAGAGTTCCATTTTACCATCTGTTATTCTTTAAACATTTTTAGCAACAGTGATTCCTCGCCAGTAACATGTTATGGTACCTACTTTTTACCACCTGACTGAACTGAAAAAAACCGGATTCGTATAAAAATAATGTGGAAAATCGAACAAACGACGCACAAACGGACGTTAGAGAGGACAAAAACGCCATACCTACCAAACGGATAGTGGAATGTTTATTACCACCATTTCTTCAACTATTTCTGCTCTGCCTATGCGTGATATATGTATGAAAGTAGGTATGTAAAAAATTTGAATATTTTTTACTCACCGGCCTCACTCTCCACAATCAACGCGGCATCAGTCGCGTTCCTCATCTCCAGATAGTCATCCAACGCCCTGATCAGCTGCTGCGCCCCCAGTAGAGTGTGGACCAGTGGAACTCCTGACGAGTCGGCCAGCTCCTGAGCCTTCTCCCATGGCGACCAGGAGAGGTCTACGATCATGGAGACACCTTGCGAGATTGCGGAGCATACTGGGAAACGAAATTACTGTTATTTATAACTTCTAGTGATAAAGGCCCGCTCGCACTGTTTATTTTTCTGTGCAAACTAGCTCTACGATTTACCCTCCCGTTTTAGAAGCTTCCCTCCGACACTGCTTGTTCAACCTTCTAAAGGCTTGATCTACCATCCAACTGCCCCCAAGCTCTTGAGGGGAAGGGGGTTGCAGCTTGATGTTGAGATGACATTTGGTGTGATAAAGGGACAGTTGGCTGTTTTACAGGGGTTTTTAAAGTAAGGAGGAAGTGACAGACCTACAACGGGAAAACTCACGTCTCATATAGCTGTCATCTTCCTGTTCCCGATCCAGTGGGATCAGACTGTCAATGACCTTGACCTCTGGTCTCAGTTCTTCGGCGATTTTGAGAGCGCGTGCGATCTTTTTGCCCAGCTCCGGCTCTTGGGACTCCGTTATGAAAACTAGAAACATATTGCAACTATGAAATGTAAATAACAAAAAAAATATAGTGACTTATAACTTTTGAAGCACTCGCGATTGTTTTCACATATTTTAAGTATTGAACTGGTCTATCACCTAACGGACACAGGTAAATTATAAAGGTTTACCTAAAATATTATCGCGATAGACCCGGTTCAATACTTAAAATATAGTAACTTATTTAAAAAATCAAAATTGTACCTAGTAGGAATATAGAAAATTATTATACTCATACATAACAATGCAAAACTATTGTAAAATAATCCGAAACAGACACAACTTAAGTAAAAAAAAGTTAATGGTGTTATGTACAGAAATAAGCAAACTTAACTTACCAAATCTTAAACTTAGTTCGGATAAAACACATCCCAAGTTAAGCGACAAAAATAATAACACAAGATTCAAATCCATTGCTTTTAGTGCAATTTCAGTAGCGGTTGCATCCACCACAGCTGTTGCAAGTTCGAACTTTACTCAACAATATCGCGGAAATATATTCTTGCAACAAATAAGGCACGAATAAAGTCAGAAAAACATAAAACAAAATTCTTAATTTTTCGAACATAATATTTTAGGCAGAATGCATTTTTTGCCTTTGCTTTTTATAAATGCTCTAAATTATCTGAAATTTGAAACCAAAATGGTTTCCTTGGCGGTAAATTACTAAAACACATAATTTTAGGTTCAGTTCAGTTTGACAAGAAAATTACAAGTATCTAAGATATTGAATAATTGAATAGGGAAAGGGTAAACAATACTTCAGTGAAATTGAATATCGTTATAGAAGGGGGTGATTTTCATAACTTGCAAGTACCGTGAGGGAAAAAAGTGTATTAACCAGATTTTTTTGTTTAATTTGTTTTTAGCGCAAATGGAGGTATATTTTACCCGACTGGCTCAGGAGGATTATGTTCTTCGAAGGTATTTACGTACGTGGGTATGTATGCAGGTTTGTATATGTATATGGAAATTCATTTTCACGGATGCGCGAGTGACACTGGCTATGTTACAATTTCATAAATTCAAAATGGCGTAGGTATTTTAAACGCAAAATACGTATTTCAAATTAACGCAGTCGGGATTTTTTTTATACATCTGCTTGTTAGATACTCAAACCTAGGTATAGTCAAATAAAACACTTTTCTTCACGACTGTCCGTGTATAATATTCATACGAACCTGAGTCTTTGTGTATCTTGCTTCGTCGTGATTTGATTTCGTAAGTTGTGGGAAACGCCCCATATGGAGTTTAGACATGCGATGTCTAAAGTAGGCTGCATATTAGACTTTAAGAGTCCTTTTCAATGGTATCAAGTCTATAACGGAGTATTTTTTACCATCATATTGTTTTTTTTCATTTGCGTACAAAGATATGTCTGTATTTTTCCTACATTTTGTAATGCTATCTTTTGGTAAGTTTAAGGTCTTAGTCCACCACACAGTTCTTTTTACAATACAGAAATAAGTACGAACACTAAATATGCATTTTACTGATTTTGTAATTCAACCATTAAAGGTAAGTACATTAGATGTATATGTTTGGAGATAATGAAATAAAACGACTTATGTAATATATAATAACTATTTATGTAAGTATATAAACATTACATCGATAAGAAAAAATATTCATTTACCTAACTCACAAAAATTAAGGAAAATAATAATATACCTTAAAACATCATACAACCTCACACTACGCGTATTTTAATTTAATGTATTTTCTCTTAAATTAAAACCAATTAAATTATTTTAATTATACTTTTAAAATTGCAGATTTTCAAAACTTGCATTGTCGAAATCATTTTTTTATTCAGTTTACACTAAGTACTTAACACTAATCTTTTTATTTAACGCTGCGGTTTATCTTTTTATATTTTACAATGTTTGGGTCCGTTTAGTGTAAATTTTGCTAAAAATTGATATCTTACTTTTATTTGAATTCAGTCGAGATTCAAAATGGCGTCTATTTGTATTGAGTTCTATTTTTGTGGCACTAAAGGAACCCAATCTTGTGATTCGGTTTTTTCATATTTAACGATAAATAAGTAAAATAACTTTTGATAATCGCAAATATGAAAGACCATACGTACCAACTTTCGTAATAATCTACGAAATATACTATCAAAAGTATAAATATTAATTATATTAAATCAGTATTGTAGACAATGATACCTACCAATTTAAGTAACATTCTAAATAATACATTCATTGTTATCTTAAGTTAAAACACAACAACAACAAATTAATAATAGGTAATTATTAATAATAATTGTTAAATAGTACACGTAGATTATTACGAAAATCGACTCCAAAAATTGGACATATTGATGTCCGACAACTTAACGCTGTCAAAAATCTCGCTAAGAAATATACCTAATATTTTATACAATTTTCCATACACCCTGAAAAACTATGCTACATACAGCAAAAAAAACTACAACACGATAATTTACTCATTGTGTAAAGGCTTTTAAAATACTAGCTAATACAAAAATAAAAACAAATGTATGCCTTAGCAAAAGACAAGTCAAAAGTGTATCACATACAGTAATATCAAAATAATAATTGTTTACATTTTTGAATTAGCCAGTACAAAATATAACTTGACTCAGCGATTTTAAAAGCCGGGTATTAGGAAGATCTTCGAAATATCAGCGCTAAAATCAGATTTGAGGAAATTATAAAATCGGTAGAATAAGGTTAAATATCATTGTAAAGATTTTGTACAAAAGTACGCTTTGAAACAAAGTTCAAAATTGCCTAATTGATGACAACTTCTACCTTATTTACACAATATAGATGAGTCAAGTTATAATAAATCCAAAAATCTCCGATACGTTCGGCAGGGCCACAGATCCGAAATAAATAAAAAATATTAAAACCGGACTCGAGACGCCGAGCAAATAATCTTAGTACTCGTAAAAATAAAAATACATAATTTATTCGTGAATAAATGCCATTCCTAGGCGCGAGGAATTCAGTTTTTGGCCAATTCTGTCACTCATAGGAACATTTTTTTAGATGGTCGTTAGAAAAATCTTCCGATTCTATTTTATTTTTTAGACCGTCGTTAGAAAAATCTCCTGATTTTATTTTATTGAATGTATTTCAATAGAAACACAATTGATTCACTGGTATACTGAGAAGTATTTTAAAAGTCCATCTATTGTTTTTAAATAAATTATTGTTTTATCATTTCAAAACCGGTTTCAAAGCATCACGGTACCGTTTTCACAAAGTTGGTAACGTTTTCTAAAAAGTAGTCTGATACCGCTTTCAAATTGGTACCGTTTTCATAACGGTTTTTCCTAACGACCTTTATCTCCTGATATTAAGAAATCCCGCAAATATTTTAAATCTTATTCCTAATGAGACAAACATTACTTAGATCTATGTTTCGGAGTGCATACTAAAATACAATTTCACATGTAATTAAATTACGCGATTACTAGTCACTTCCGCCATAAATTGGTTAGTCAGATATAAATAAGAAAGTAAAATCTCAGGTCAGACTAAAAAAACAGTTTTGCTTGCAATTCAAAATTAAAGTAATGTAGACTATAAAATAATGTTTTAAGTACTACAAGTAACTACATTTGTTAGTTTATAAATTGTATTTTATTTTAAGTGTGCTCTGTGGTTTTATGTATTAAGTAGTGTAATATTTGCCTCATTACATGAAAAAACTTCAGCTTAAACATAAAAATACAAATCTAGGAACATTTAGAGCTTAAAACTTAAAATAATTTATTGAATAATAAATTGTGGAAGATATTTTTATATAGATGATATTATATATACACGATTATCGATGATTCAACGGCGCTTTTTATAAAATTTTTGGGCAAGAATAAAAAAATCTATTTTGTTTTCTTTGCATAAAGCATACGTATAGTGAAATCAGTTACAATATAAGGTGTAAAATAATCAACTGCAAATATTTGAAGTGGTGAAATCAGCCTATGAAACTGAACAACTCTCTCCAAGAACCGGTAGAAATATGAAAAAAAAAATCCCCCCTCTATACAAACTGAAAATATTTTTCACATTTTAACCTATGTTCCAACATTTTCACATTTCAACCTATGAAAGTTGTTCAGTTTCATGGGCTGGTACACCCCTTAAAATATATGCAGTTGATTTTTTACATTCTGTATAATGTGTTCAACAAAATACTAAAGGGAGTAAACTCATTTTTAGTTTTACGGGTCTTAGTGCGAAGCGGTTATAACATAGAATATTCAAATTTAAAATAGTTAAAGAAAACGTGAATCTCGAGCAACCGCAAATATAATTTTGGGGTGTATTTGTGTATTACATACAATACAACACAAGATACCCTCCGTTTGTGCATAATATCGGGTAAACGGCGGAAACGGTTCGTGGCGAGCTATTTTATGAATTCAAACGAAAATAGTACTTTATGATGAAATTATTAGTTTATAAAAAATACTTTATGCAGTGGACTTTATTTTTTTAATATAAAAACGTATTCTCTGCAACACCGCGCTTTTTTGGTTATTCTGTAATTTATCAAGACTATAAGATATTTGAGACTGTAAGATATTTGAGATTTCGGTATGTGACATCTTGTCCCAAACCACCCAAACTAATCAAAGGAAACGCCCCATATGGAGTTTAGACATGCGATGTCTAAAGTAGGCTGCATATTAGACTTTAAGAGTCCTTTTCAATGGTATCAAGTCTATAACGGAGTATTTTTACCATCATATTGTTTTTTTCATGTGCGTACAAAGATATGTCTGTATTTTTCCTACATTTTGTAATGCTATCTTTTGGTAAGTTTAAGGTCTTAGTCCACCACACAGTTCTTTTTACAATACAGAAATAAGTACGAACACTAAATATGCATTTTACTGATTTTGTAATTCAACCATTAAAGGTAAGTACATTAGATGTATATGTTTGGAGATAATGAAATAAAACGACTTATGTAATATATAATAACTATTTATGTAAGTATATAAACATTACATCGATAAGAAAAAAAATATTCATTTACCTAACTCACAAAAATTAAGGAAAATAATAATATACCTTAAAACATCATACAACCTCACACTACGCGTATTTTAATTTAATGTATTTTCTCTTAAATTAAAAACCAATTAAATTATTTTAATTATACTTTTTAAAATTGCAGATTTTCAAAAACTTGCATTGTCGAAATCATTTTTTTTATTCAGTTTACACTAAGTACTTAACACTAATCTTTTTTATTTAACGCTGCGGTTTATCTTTTTTATATTTTACAATGTTTGGGTCCGTTTAGTGTAAATTTTGCTAAAAATTGTTCTTACTTTTACCTTTTGACATAAAATCTTTATCAAAAGGAAGATACACGACAATTACACATCCAAATTGATTTTATTTACATTTTCATTAATGATTATTTTTATTTAAAGAATGGAAATAAAATTTTCTTTGAATTCAGTCGAGATTCAAAATGGCGTCTATTTGTATTGAGTTCTATTTTTGTGGCACTAAAGGAACCCAATCTTGTGATTCGGTTTTTTCATATTTAACGATAAATAAGTAAAATAACTTCTGATAATCGCAAATATGAAAGACCATACGTACCAACTTTCGTAATAATCTACGAAATATACTATCAAAAAGTATAAATATTAATTATATTAAATCAGTATTGTAGACAATGATACCTACCAATTTAAGTAACATTCTAAATAATACATTCATTGTTATCTTAAGTTAAAACACAACAACAACAAATTAATAATAGGTAATTATTAATAATAATTGTTAAATAGTACACGTAGATTATTACGAAAATCGACTCCAAAAATTGGACATATTGATGTCCGACAACTTAACGCTGTCAAAAAATCTCGCTAAGAAATATACCTAATATTTTATACAATTTTCCATACACCCCGAAAAAACTATGCTACATACAGCAAAAAAAAACTACAACACGATAATTTACTCATTGTGTAAAGGCTTTTAAAATACTAGCTAATACAAAAATAAAAACAAATGTATGCCTTAGCAAAAGACAAGTCAAAAGGTGTATCACATACAGTAATATCAAAATAATAATTGTTTACATTTTTGAATTAGCCAGTACAAAATATAACTTGACTCAGCGATTTTAAAAAAGCCGGGTATTAGGAAGATCTTCGAAATATCAGCGCTAAAATCAGATTTGAGGGAAATTATAAAATCGGTAGAATAAGGTTAAATATCATTGTAAAGATTTTGTACAAAAGTACGCTTTGAAACAAAGTTCAAAATTGCCTAATTGATGACAACTTCTACCTTATTTACACAATATAGATGAGTCAAGTTATAATAAATCCAAAAAAATCTCCGATACGTTCGGCAGGGCCACAGATCCGAAATAAATAAAAAAATATTAAAACCGGACTCGAGACGCCGAGCAAATAATCTTAGTACTCGTAAAAATAAAAATACATAATTTATTCGTGAATAAATGCCATTCCTAGGCGCGAGGAATTCAGTTTTTGGCCAATTCTGTCACTCATAGGAACATTTTTTTAGATGGTCGTTAGAAAAATCTTCCGATGCTATTTTATTTTTAGACCGTCGTTAGAAAAATCTCCTGATTTTATTTTATTGAATGTATTTCAATAGAAACACAATTGATTCACTGGTATACTGAGAAGTATTTTAAAAGTCCATCTATTGTTTTTAAATAAATTATTGTTTTATCATTTCAAAACCGGTTTCAAAGCATCACGGTACCGTTTTCACAAAGTTGGTAACGTTTTCTAAAAAGTAGTCTGATACCGCTTTCAAATTGGTACCGTTTTCATAACGGTTTTTCCTAACGACCTTTATCTCCTGATATTAAGAAATCCCGCAAATATTTTAAATCTTATTCCTAATGAGACAAACATTACTTAGATCTATGTTTCGGAGTGCATACTAAAATACAATTTCACATGTAATTAAATTACGCGATTACTAGTCACTTCCGCCATAAATTGGTTAGTCAGATATAAATAAGAAAGTAAAATCTCAGGTCAGACTAAAAAACAGTTTTGCTTGCAATTCAAAATTAAAGTAATGTAGACTATAAAATAATGTTTTAAGTACTACAAGTAACTACATTTGTTAGTTTATAAATTGTATTTTATTTTAAGTGTGCTCTGTGGTTTTATGTATTAAGTAGTGTAATATTTGCCTCATTACATGAAAAAACTTCAGCTTAAACATAAAAATACAAATCTAGGAACATTTAGAGCTTAAAACTTAAAATAATTTATTGAATAATAAATTGTGGAAGATATTTTTATATAGATGATATTATATCGGGTGAAATTTTACTAGTGACCGATAGCTAAAACTGAGAACCGGCTGGTGATAATGTACAACTTTCCCCAAGAAACATAGGTCGAAATATGAAAAAAAATATTTGGCCTCCCATACAAAATTGCCGATCAGCTGATTTGAGTGATTATGAAGGGTCCAAAATTTTTTACGTATTTCGATCTATGTTCCTTGGGGAAAGTTGTTCCTTATCACCAGCCGGTTCTGAGTTTTCGCTATCGGTTACTAGTAAAAATTCACCCTATATATACACGATTATCGATGATTCAACGGCGCTTTTTATAAAATTTTTGGGCAAGAATAAAAAAATCTATTTTGTTTTCTTTGCATAAAGCATACGTATAGTGAAATCAGTTACAATATAAGGTGTAAAATAATCAACTGCAAATATTTGAAGTGGTGAAATCAGCCTATGAAACTGAACAACTCTCTCCAAGAACCGGTAGAAATATGAAAAAAAAAATCCCCCCTCTATACAAACTGAAAATATTTTTCACATTTTAACCTATGTTCCAACATTTTCACATTTCAACCTATGAAAGTTGTTCAGTTTCATGGGCTGGTACACCCCTTAAAATATATGCAGTTGATTTTTTACATTCTGTATAATGTGTTCAACAAAATACTAAAGGGAGTAAACTCATTTTTAGTTTTACGGGTCTTAGTGCGAAGCGGTTATAACATAGAATATTCAAATTTAAAATAGTTAAAGAAAACGTGAATCTCGAGCAACCGCAAATATAATTTTGGGGTGTATTTGTGTATTACATACAATACAACACAAGATACCCTCCGTTTGTGCATAATATCGGGTAAACGGCGGAAACGGTTCGTGGCGAGCTATTTTATGAATTCAAACGAAAATAGTACTTTATGATGAAATTATTAGTTTATAAAAAATACTTTATGCAGTGGACTTTATTTTTTTAATATAAAAACGTATTCTCTGCAACACCGCGCTTTTTTGGTTATTCTGTAATTTATCAAGACTATAAGATATTTGAGATTGTAAGATATTTGAGATTTCGGTATGTGACATCTTGTCCCAAACCACCCAAACTAATCAAAGTTTATACCTACTTATAAGAAAGGTACTACATCTGGGGGCACGGCAGTGCCCCCACCAAGTCGAGCTGAAAGCGGCACGGCCGTAACATCCTTTTCTCGAACCAGTTCAGGCCATTTTCGACCCCCCTATAACTCCCTTGTCGATAAGTTTAGAACCCTCATTTTAAAATATTTTATCAAGCACTGCATAGACACGATAAATTTCAAATTTCATCTAATTTGTACCTGTGGTTTAGAAGTTATAGTTAGTCAAAGTTTCTTAATTTTCTGCCTGACTGACTGACCGATCATCAAAATTCTAAGGTACTTCTAGCAGACTGAGGAGCTTCAAATTTAGAATACAACTTGTATTTAGTGTATGAATAAAGGGAAAACTCTAACATTCTGGAAATTCGGTTGCAACCGCATAATTAACTTTGTATTTCCATACAAATGTATAGGATTACAAAGTTAACTTTGCGGATGGGCTTTGAGGAAGTTTGTATATGAGGCTCAAGAAGTAGTTCCAGTAAAGAGAAAGACTAAGATTTCCTACAAAAAGAAATGAGATCCATCCCAAACCAGTCTCTAGTAATAAGTACCAAGTCTCGCCTCTCAGTTCTTCTACTGTAAAGTTGTGAGATCCATGTGATGCCAAGTCGGTTATTGATTTATTCAAGGACTACTTCAGGAACTTTCATCTTAAGCTATTGCGTAATTAGGTAACATACATCATCTTTTAGTAAACATATCGATATTTAAAAACTTTTGTATTTACAATAACTAGAATGACTTGGCAATCGCACACTATTTGCTTGTGAGATACGATGGTCTGGTGCGATGGCCGGGTCATTCTAGTTATTGTAAATACAAAAGTTTTTAAATATCGATATGGTTACTAAAAGATGATGTATGTTACCTAATTACGCAATAGCTTAAGATGAAAGTTCCCTGAAGTAGTCCTTGAATAAATCAATAACCGACTTGGCATCACATGGATCTCACAACTTTTTACAGTAGAAGAACTGAGAGGCGAGACTTGGTACTTTTTACAAGTAAATGTTTTTGGTGGGATAGTTGTCTACATAATATGTCCCGCAGTTCACCCGGCCCGGCCCATGTCCAGCAGTGGACTGTTGTGGCTGTAGCAGTAGCAGTAGCGTGAGAGACTACTTTGGGAAATAGATAATAATTATGTAAATAAATACATATCCGGCCCATGTCCAGCAGTGGACTGTTGTGGCTGTAGCAGTAGCAGTAGCGTGAGAGACTACTTTGGGAAATAGATAATAATTATGTAAATAAATACATATTATAAAAAACATCTCCATGAAAATTATTTTCGATTAAATTCATAAAACACCTCTGAAATCTAAACTAAACTAAAACAATGTCTAATTATATAATTAATTAGTCAATACATACAATATTTATATCTTTATTCGAAGTAAAAATATTCCATTCTATATAGGTTTTTTAATTAAATACAAATATTTTCAGGGTATGTTCTACTCACGAAACTTAAAAACTTTTATTAGAAACTTTTCTTCGATATAGGAAAAATCTTCGCACTTGACAAATAATAATGTTGAAAGGAGATTGCTCATTTCTGGTCTAAGAAATTGTCTCGCCTCAAATCGAAAATTAAAGCAATATGTAATATCCCTCATTCTAATGAAGAATAGCTATGGCAATTGTTGTACAAAACAGGGAAACTAACTTAACTGTGAAACGTCTTTTTACCGTTAGGTAATTTTCCCAAAGATTTTACTGTGGTGTGAATTTTTTTTGCACTGTTTACTTCAGTATAGCTAACGATAACGATTTAAGAACGAAATACTCAATATACAGCCAAACTTCAGAACTTTTGTCTCTTCCGATACCCACCTTTAACATTCAATAACTTCAGAACTCCTGTCATAATAAAATTATTTTCAGTAACAAAATGTTAAGCAATAATTAGACTTTATAAATATTTAAGTTTGGTTTTGATGCAAGGCCTGCAAGTAGTGAGGCAAGCAATAGACGAACATCCATACTCGAGTTGGCCACTTAGTGTGAAAGATAAAATATTTTTATTTTCATATTTCTACTATTTTTATTTTCATATTAATACTAATTCATATTTCTAATAAAAGTTGTTCAGTTTTGTGAGTAGTAAAAAAAATTTGTACTTAATTAAATGTAACCTTATAAACAAGGTATTAAGAAATCAATCCAATATATTTTGAAATGACGTTGCTTTTGCTTGTGATATTGGACAGTTGTCAGCAAAATATAGCAGATCAATTTAATCAAACCTGATAGAAAATAGTAACTAAATATATATAGATACATAATACACAGAAAAAACATCACTATGACAAAAGTATTATCTATTTTCACGGCTACCATGTAAATCAAATATTTAATATTTTTGTAATTCATGATAAATTCAGTAAAAATAAAAATGAATTACAAAAATATATTCTAAAAAAACTATAATGTCTAATTTAATAAAAATAAATAAAGTGCAAAAGAGAAGCAGAAGGGCGCTCAAATATAATAAAAATCATTTTTTTTTTCAGATCTTGAAAACTTGGAACTCAAAACCTCACCAACCTACCAATATTTTTGAGATCATCAAAAATACCTTTTCTAGAAATTACTGATAGCTTTTTTTGGAAATACAAATATTTAAATAGGCTATTCGTATTTTAGTTTATTAAAAGTGGAATTTCAGATTGCTATTTTTGCAGTAAATTAGATAAGATAAGATAAGAATATACTTTATCATGTCATAACAATGTAATAAAAAAAACAGTAAGAAACAGATCAAAATAGAAAACAAAATAGTGTATTGCAAAATTTATCGGTACACCCTGCAAAACCGATACGTATCGAAAACCGATATCGGTAGTGATACGGACCGATATTGGTAGTGATACGGACCGATATCGGTACCGTTTCGGTAAATTAGAAATAGAAAGAAATAATCAGATGATAATAATAATGTACCTACAAGATTTTATTTTATTTTTTGTCGCTATGGATTTTATAATACTATTACATTTAAATACAATGCAGTTAATTAGGATGAGAGTGTCTGTTTATCACACGAGGCGCAGCCGAGTGTGATAATAGTTTGACACGAGCATTCTAAAGCCTAATTATTAGCAGTTGCATACACTATTTTATCTACACCCTACAAGAAAAACTATGAAAAATAATTCAAACCTCCGCACTGCACTATGGCAATTACAAGCCTATCTACTGAACCACCAACTGAACGACTTTTATACATAAGTAACTTTTTAACTAAACGTTAAAATGGAGGCTCATAAAAACTGAACAACTTTTTAAAATTAAATAGCATTTATCGGTGAATTTTAATTCGAAAAATGATTTGAGGCAAAGATTTAATAATAAATAAGTCCTCATAATTTCAAGTGTTGTGCCGCCGCGGGTGACACTTGTTTTTTTTTTTCATTCGACTTACTGATGGCCAGTGTCAAATTGGAACAGATTACAATTTGGTACGCGGGTCAATTCGTTTAATTTTTTTTCAAATACTAGAAATCGAGTTACTTTATGTAGCTGCCAGTAGTATGAAAGTTTTTTTTAAAGGCTGTATATTCATAATGCAGTTCATTAAGTTCGTACTTTCGATTCTGTAAAACGAATATTACGAACTGAGTGTAGATAAACGCTGTTTATATTATTTTACCACGCACAATTTGACTTTTTCAAGGTGAGACGGAGATGTGAGACGTGCGATATTGCCTCGCTTGAAACAGTTTCCATATAAAACGTATGAAAGGGAAGAGACGCCGTCTGCACACGTGAGACGAGCGTCGCATCGATGGCGGCTGACGATCACTTGTCCGAAGTCCAGTGGCGTAACTAACTAACCAAAGGCCCCGGGGCAAAACGTGACCAGGGCCCCAAGCCCAGAACGATCCGCCGTGTGCCGCTAGGGAATCCCCGAACCGCCGGGCCCGAACCCGGTGACCGCCGGGTGAATTCCCGTGCATAAACATTTTGATATCGATCGACAGATGACACTGGCAAACAAACCTATAGTACTAGACTTGTAGGGAATCCCCTGAATATATCAAATAAGTTACCGAATGAAGGTCGGATTTCGGGTTTACTTATTTTTGAATTTGGAAGAAATTTTTCCTAGTTTAATATTGGTCCTTTAATCAGGGCCCAGAGGGCTCAAAGGCCCCGGGGCACTGCCCCGGTTTGCCCCTTCGTAGTTACGCCACTGCTGACGTCGCACATCTCGTCTGTGCCCCTTAGCCCCTTAAGTATTTTGTAATAAGTTTTGTTGTTGAGATAATGTCTACATTTCCAAAAAAGTCATCAGTTTTACCCTTCACCACCGTAAAGGCGAACGTATACCTGTCAGCGCCGTATGCGCTGCAAAGTCGGATTGCTGATGGTAATCATATTAAGCGTTTTTTTTTTTAATTTCCGGATTTAAACAGATAAAATTAACTCCGGCAGAGTTCAAACATGTAGCACAGTTTTTCAAACACTTGCAAAATTTTTCACCGCTGGTAGGATTTGAACCTGGCTATATTCGGCATCTGTACTGCCGACGCCTCTATCAACTGGGCTACCGCAGAGCAATCTTAGCCTGCGAAATTGTGCAAGTGTATAGTTATGGTTACAATCTGACCGAATCTGAAAGTTTTGCTCGAAATCGAGTCAAAAATATGGTGACATCAACAGCTTTCCGGCTACACGCTGCATACGACTCTGGCAAGTGAACGTTCACTGTAAATATGCGTTCACTTGTACCCCATTCCGTTGGCAAGCTGGCGGACGAGCAGCGTTCACTGCATGAAGTAGTCCGGGTGGTCCGGATCCTTTTCAAAACGTTTCGCCTCCTCCTGGGAAAGGGAAATTGTGTATGGTGAAAAAGTTGCCTAAAAGGGGCGAGGTATCCAAGATGTCAAGCGGGGAAGGGACACACGTGCATATGACGTCATACCTTTAACCGTTTTAACCTGAATTATTTCGGTAAAACAATCCCATAGCTCCAGGGTAGGTTAAGTATTGATTAAGGATGCCGTAACAAATATTGAAAAAAGTCCAAGTGAAAAAAAGAACTTTTTGGTTTCGGATTTAGTCAAAACATTTTTTTTGTAGAATCATTTTTGACACTGGTGTTGTTTAGAGAGTGCCCATACAAGTACTTTCGTCTAAACAACTTTGAGATTGAACTAATTTCGGCTGAGATATAGGCATTTGAATCAAATGTCAGCCAAGTAAAAAAATATTGTGGCCGGGATATTTTTCATTATTTTTACGGCATCCTTAATCGATATTTACCTACCCTGAAGCTATGGCACGCATTTAAATTAACACCCTGTATGGCTGTATAAAATAGGTGTACGTACCTGCATACTCTCTTTGATCTTGAGTATGGCGGCGGACTCTGTCTGGTCGTTCTGGTCGCCGCCCGGCCCGCCGAAACCTGCGGACAGTCCTAACAATCATTATGGAACATTACCTCTACAGATACAATTCAATTTTATACAATTCAATACTGACTAGGAGATGGAAACCGGAATTCCGGAAATCAAAGAACCGGGATATCGAACCGATTATTATGTTTTATAGGCTTCAAAATCGTTCAAAACGGTTTTGGAAAACCGGAATGATGTTTTTGTGCATTTCCTTTATTTTTAGGTTTTCGGATCATAACCATTGGAAAGAATATAGGTTGCTACCAATTGCCCTCTCTTTGCAGTCACTTTGTAAATGCCTAAGCAAGTGCTGTAAATGATAAGACATTTTCATATGTTTTTTGGAGGCTAACGAAACCGAAATCACAACCGGAAATCCGGAATTGAGAATATTGGAAACTAAAACCAGGTTTGAAAACATTACGATTTCATACATACATACATACATACATACATACATACATACATATATCACGCCTTTATCCCTTGCGGGGTAGGCAGAGCGTCAACGGCCGTAATAGTACGGTCGTTATCGCCACGTCTGACACATATTTGAAAGCCGTTTTAGCTATTGTCGTGTATCGCTATAGTGACAGGTTGTCAGCCTGTCGCCTAAAATTGCAATACACATGACACCCTCGAGTCCTTTAGTCGCTTCTTACGACACCCACAGGAAAGAAATGGGGTAATGCTATTCTAAGCCGGCATCACACGGCATACACACATACCTACACGATTTCACATGGCCTAAATTACTGACAGTTTACCTCATATTGTCTATTCTTAGACTCAATTGTCACATCCATAACAGTAAACAATGTAAAGCTGCCATTTAAACTTGATATTTTTTGGGTGTGGGTTATCTATGCTAGAGATGAAAATTTTAAACAGTTTTCTTCCTATTGAGTTAGCTTTATTTCGACTCTGTCTCAGTTTTTAATGTAATCCAGACTTGCAATTTTGGCAAGGGACCTCAACTTTGATGGTTGTTTTTCATGTAAACCAATCTAAATGACTTGCAACATATAGTGCGCGTGTTTTGCGCACACTCGCTGACTCTTTAAGAAAACATGGACATTGGGACAGAAAAATTTAAATAGGATAGGTCCACAAAAAACTAAGTACGAAAAAGAAGAAAGAATTAAGCTAACAGAACGGTCGCAAATACCACAAACTAAAATCTTTATAAATAGAGGTTACTGTTTGTTGAAAGGCGATGAACACTTACTTAAGTTGTAGTCGCCCATGCCGGAACCTGAGTCTTCCGCGGCGTGCCCGGCCCGCCGCCTCCTACGCCGCCCGGCGACGATTTCATCCCGTCCACTCCGCCCAGACCTACGCCAATGGACACCGCGGTTCAGTCGAGGGATCATGATATGATAGACATAGATTAAAGGCGGGTTTGTGCCAAGACAGGCATACATTGTGCAGGTCCCAAGTCTTTAAGACCAATAACCGGTAAACCAATGAGAAAATTCAACGAGACGTATGTATAATTTTTGTCTGAGTATGTCATTGGACTGTCATGATGGCGCGTATTCATTTATCAAGGTTTTAGCAACATTGTATATATAATATGGTGTAAAAAAACAACTGCGCTGCGGGACATTGTTGTTTAACATAACCATTAATAACATGGCAATCTCCGCCGGCAACAAATGTGAAGTTGTCACGGTTGCCGCGTAAAACGCGTGAAGTTATTGACACACAAATCCGCGCGTCAAGTGTTGCCAGAATACCTGCAATTCATCTTCATCGGTATCATAATGTCTTGTCTCATTGGCTTGTCTCGGATACTCGTATAAAAGAACCTACCAAGCAAGTTTTCGAGTGATAGTAAGTTAGAAACAAGTTTAATTCATGAAGCAAACTTTTTCTACTCTTTCTAGAACAAATATGCAAATTCATGAAGTAACATTATGGCGTTTGGAGTCAAAACTTTGTACCGGTACCAAAAAAAGTACCGGTTCTGTACCGGTATTTATAGGTTCTTTACTTTTTGGTACCTGGGTACCAGTACCGATCCAAGGTTATAGTATTAAAAAAAACGGTCTTTCAACCCCTGTTTGAAGTATTTGCGAATATCACACTTGAAAACTTGCTCAGCTGTAGCATATTTTGGGGGGACCACCTTTTTCTATGGCACAGATAGAAAAAGGCTAAACAGTGTGAAAATCTGTGGGACAATTTAAAAATAACCTGCGTTTATTATCATTTTATTAATTAAGCAACACATTTATCGATAGGGAAACGAATTCATCATTAATCAGGATTTTCTAAGTACTCCATTGAATGGCACATTCTTCGTGTGGAAGTTAGAAGCGTTTAGGAAGATGAAACTGTTCCGCATCGATAAATGGAGAAACCTTTTTATTTGATAGTGGCAGTAAGTTGCTCGCTCATATGGCTTCATTTTACACCTCACTTTTTGAGTTCATTCTGTACCCTTATAAAACTACATCATCAATGTTAGTGTCTATATGAATTTAAATATACGCCGATAGTTATTAGCCTCGGTTATTAGCCAAATGAAGTTTCGGTATTGCAAATTTCTTTATAGAATATTTATTATGTCCCGATAGGTCGGCTCACGTTGGATGGATAGTAAGAGCTGAAAATTATTATTTTTGATTACTGTTAGGTATACTTTAGCTCATACTATTTATTCATTTTACCAATGTGAGACAACAAGGAGACAGCGCACAAATTATGATAGGTTTGGACCACATCTGTGAGCACAGAATTTTTACGTCGCCCGTCTTTGCACTTTGAACCCCCATTTGAAAGAGCGAAGAAGAAAACACAATACATACATCTGAATTTCTCAATGATATCACGTTCTCTGTTTATTACTATATTTTACTGATAGAATTACGCGAAAAGTGATTCTGACTCGTAACTTCTGAGCTACTAAAAGCTTGGGGTATGGAGCTGAGAAATGAGGTCCAATCCTAAGAAGACCCCAATATACTACTCCACTAATGCAAAAGACCAATGCGCAAAATGTTCTCGTAATTCTGTAATTCATTACGGATTACTATAGAATATTCCTTATCATGTGTACAAACTTCAAGAAGAGACTCTGTATGGAATCTCCTAGCTTTTGATAAATTCCACGCGTTGGTCTATTTAGCTTAGTGGTTATGGTCGAGCACGCGCCGGTATCCTCATAGCCGCTCTCGTAAAAGCGTGCGAAGCCGCCGCCTTCTTTTCTAACAAAAACAATAATTTCAACGCAAAATTGATATAAAACAAATTCGAGCGTATCCGTGAGGATTCCGGATCGCGCTTTCTGTCTTTCTATTGTGTTTAGGCCCGAATTATATTTAAAGATTTGTTGGATAAGTAAGTCTGTAATTTTGCAGCGTAAAGTAAAAGTTCTTTAAACTGAAGTGAAGCAAGAATGAGCTTAACCCATTTCATCACATTGCATCTAAAATTACTTACCGGTATTTTTATTTATTTATATATACCGATTATACTTATCGCATTTAAGTTGGCCTTTATTTCATAGATTTGCTTTTTCATATAATTCGAGCCTCGCTACATTTCTAGTACCGTCACGTACGTAGGTACTTTAGGTACCTAGGTACTGTTTTTGGAACGTAACATCTATCAGCACCAATACGCTTTTTTTTCATCGCTTCATCTTTTGATATTTCAGATCCGCTCTTTGCTAGAGCAAATAGGCGATAGGGAGTTTCATAACTTAAAAAATAACTTACTTATAGCATCTAGAAAGTTACGCCGCGGATCGTCGGCCTTTTTTGTTTTATACGGCGGTTCTATGTAATTTAGAAAGACAGAGCAACAGAAAAAGAGCGAACCGGTACTAACAGATGGGACACAACCCTTAGACCCCGTGCACACAGGCGACTTTATTATCGGGCGACAGTCGGTGATTCCTTTCACTCGTCAGACAGACAGAGGAGCTCGATTGTCGCCCGGACAGAGAACAATAGCGCGTGACAAAATAGTCGTCTGTATGCACGGGGTCTAAAACGCTACTACTACGTTTCTTTATTTGACTACATGGCTACCTTCCGAAGGCGGCGGCTGAGGCATGGTGTGCGGAGGCGCGTGCTCGCCAGCCAATGGGAACTCCCCGCCGAGAGCCCCGCCCCCCACGGGCTTCATCAGTGTGTACATGTTGTCACCGCCTACCCACCCAACAATCGACTACTTAGTTCGTATACTAGTTTTGGGAATAAATTCTAAGTATAACTTTTGCCCAAAGAATAAAACGGCCTTTTACTTAAAAATGTATTTATTGGGCAAACAGTCAAAGATTGTTGGCAAAAAGTTACGCCTTTGACTACAAACTGAATAAAAACCAGTCAATTGAGGCTTGAAAACTTTGATATCAGGTTAAGTCCCAATGACTCAGGTGTTTAAGCTTATTTTTCACTTATACTTTCGATAACTCTCGATTAGGTATATTTATTCTTTTTAATATAGATTCTGTGATCGATCACTGAGACAATTTGAAATAATTTTTACAAACTATAAGCTTCACTTGATAAAGTCGAAAAACATGATTTACATAAAAACATTTTTTTGTAACAATCTAAGAACATAAAATATAGGATGTGAAGAACGAAAATTTGAAACTTAGACGATACAGGTACAAAAAAGCGTACAGAAATAACCCAAAAGCGTGAGTGTAACCAAGGTTAGCTAGAATGAAGCAAGCAGAACGAAAAATAAATCTGAGGAGATTTAAACACATAATATGTACATAGCGTTGACGCGCTTATCAAGTACCAGCTCTAAGAAATGGAAAATATAACATCTTTTGTAAAATATGGGTACTTACAGACACCGTTTTGTAAAATATCGGTACCTACATCGAAACCGGTTATCCAAATATCTGTATATCGATATTGGTTTGTACAATATTGGTAAATATATATCGTTTTGTAAAATACCGGCACATAGATACCGTTTTGTAAAATATCGTTACATAGATGTCGTCTTTCTAATTTTTACCAATGATCTGAATTTTGCCGCTGGTATCTTTTTATTTTTTGTTCGCCATTTGTTTGCCATCTTACTGACATACGTACAGAATGCAGCCAATATTTTAAACACATAAACAATTTTGACAATAAACATTCGATACTAATAAAATAAGGTGGCCATTAGTCCATTATTTTGAAACTACTACTGAGAGTAGCGCGTCAACGAAAAGAAACAAAAATTAGGAAGGAGGGTCATCTAAAAAGAAGTGCCACAGTCAAATACCTGGTTTAGTGAAGAATAAACCTGAAATTACTCATATTCAAAAACTATAACCTCATGGAGATTTTCTACTGAACAAAGTCTGTGCAAAAAATTACGGTAGTAGCAAAAACTGTTTTATTTTCCATGAAGTTCTAGTTAAATTATAATTTAGAATAATACTTAGGATCCGTCGTGTGAAAAAGCTTATTTTAATGGAGACATTAAAGAAGCATAGTGTAAAGAATTTTACCTCCATAAAAACCTTCTGAAATCAAATTGGGTCTTTTCCAATAAGTGCACACCGTACTCTGTTCGCTATAACGACCTAGTAGAGCACCATCTCTAACGCGTTTTTGCATGAGAGTAAAAGGGACAAATGACAATTCTATCGCTGCGTTTATGCACGTAAGTGAAATGACAATTTTATATATTACATCGTTGCTGTGAACAGAGTACATAAACATTTTTTTATAATGAAAGAAATAAATGGTTTATGTATTTTTTTTCGATACCAATAAAAATATTTATTTGAAAAGACCCAATATAAAAGATTAGTTTTTAATTTAGGCGAGAGAACAGCTATGTCACGGAGTTTTTCGTTCCCCTTGGCCGCTGTTAAACACTGGAAGCTCCATAGGTACCGGAATTTTGACATTAGCGTTACCGCAAACAGTGGAAAAACCACAGACAGTGACAAAAATGTCTTCGTTGAAATTAACCAGGTTTAAAAAGTGTTTGATTGATTAATGACGAACTGATCGAAACACAAACCTGTAGGTTATTTTATTCAGAATTATTTATTTATAGCTTCTAGATATCTTGGTGTCTCTTATTGACTTAACTCTTTTATCCAGTGATTTAAATGTCTTTATAAAAATCCGAAACAGACTACATAAAAATACCGTTCTCCTTTGCGGTAGCGCTCGCCAAATAACCGGTACCGTTATCCAAAACCGCAACCGCCACCTGCTATATTAACTAGACTTACCGGAATTCGATGAGTCTTGCGGGCTCGGCATTATCGGCGTAGGGGCCCTGGGGCCCGTTGGAGCCGGCGGGGCCCGTAGGCCCCTGGGAGCCCCGCTGTAGTTGAGCGGGCGGAGCCCCACCGGCCGCGGCGCCGCCGGGCCACGCGCCACGAGGTCCCATGCCCATTGGTGGCATACCTATTTTGAAATAGATTTTCAGTAATTTTGTAACCAATAGGCACGTCCACGCCAAGCCAGTAGCCTCGCTGCCTCGCGAGGCATACGCTTGAGCGCAGGCGAGCCGAGTTCGGCACAAATTGGACGCCTAAATAAATTGATAGGCAAACTTCTGAGGCGCTTTGATTATAGTTCGACCCGCGCGCGTTCGCCCGAGCATGACCTTGCGTTGCCTCGGGTGAGCCACGTAATTTTTGGTCGTTTTGAGGATTTTTAAACTGACAGTTAGACGAATCCAAACTAGATGGCGCTAACTTTCTCAGATTGGGGGATCATCTGTCAAATTCACCACTATGACATGACAGTTGACAGTTGATGATACGAAACATAATGTAGCCGCTTTCTGAAGTGTAAGTCCTTAAAAAGTATTAATTTGGCATATACCTATGTATCTTAAGTGATCTTAAATGATAATATTTATACAAAAAATGAAAATAAAAGATAATAATTAACAAATATTTATTACCCCTACATAAAGTAAATCGCTACTGAGCCATAAGCACCACCTACAAAGAACAGATAAAAAGAAATCCCATCCAGCTTCAACTGCTGGAACATTCAGAAAATTGCACATGAATGAATATTTTAATTACATTTACCTTATATTATAAAACTTTGAATTTACTTGGATATACAAGTTATTTTGATTTTGAGAATTCCTTGGCCAAAATCGGTTTGTTAAACATTAGTGGCGCTATTGTTTAAGATAAAAAAAACTTACTCCTTTTGAAACTGCGTCCATACGGACTACTGGTGTGAATCTGCGAGGCATCGGTCTCAGTGTGTTACGACAACTTGGCAAAAGTATTATTTTTGGTGACAAGCCTGTTATTTTTGGTCATATAATAATACATATCACCAAAAATAATATTATTGTTGATATAACTATTATTACTATAAAGTTTTATGACACAATAGCCTCCAATGCATTGCCCATTGTATTTTGAGTGTTATATAACTATTGCTGACGGTTTTTGGCTTTTTGGTAACGATGGCATTTGGTGTAATTTTTGGTTACAAAAGTATTATTTTTGGTGACAAACCTATTACTTTTGGTCATACAACTATTGTTTTTGGTCGCACAACTATTATTTCTAGTGACAAAACTATTATTTTTAGTGACATTGCTATTATTTTTGGTGTCAAATTACTATTTTTGTTGACAAGAGGTTTTTATCTCACCTGGTCCTTGTGGCTGCGGGCCGCGCATGACCGAGTACCCGCTGGGGCTCATCGGTCCGCATTGTGTTTTGAGTGTCTTACATACTAAAATTTTGGTGACCACTTTTGTTGACGTTTTTGTAATGTTGACGGTTTTTGTAATGTTGATAGCATTTTTGGTCACAACAGTAAGTGGTATTTTTGGTTACAAAAGTATAACTATTTTTGAGCGCGCAAATATTATTTTTGGTGATGTAGACATAACTATTGTTTTTGGTGACACAACTACTATTTTTTGTGTAGAAACTATTATTTTTGGTGTCAAAAGTATTAACTTGGTGACACAACTATTATTTTTGGTGGCGCAACTATTATTTTTGGTGTCGCTACTATTATTTTTGTTGACAAATCTATTATTTTTAGTGACATGACTATTATTTTTACTGCCGTGTGATGCCGGCTTAGAATAGCATCACCCCAATTCAACCCGTGGGTGTCGTAAAAACCGACTAAGGGATATTCATCCAGGGAATGGGCAGCAGCGTTCTCTGTAAATGCATCATCTAACACTGCGCTCGCCAATCCGCCTGCCAAGCGTGGTGAGTATGGCAATACCCCCCGATAGGGGGAGGCCCATGTCCAGCAGTGGACTGTTGTGGCTGTTATAGTTATAGTAGTTATAGTACTATTATTTTTAGAGACATATTTATTATTTTTAGTGACATTACTATTATTATTTTTGGTCACGCAACTACTATTAGTGACAAATCTAATATTTTTTGTGACAAAACTATTATTTTTGGTGGCACAACTATTATTTAGGATGGCGCAACTATTATTTTTAGTGACATTACTATTATTTTAGTGACATATTTATTATTTTTAGTGACATTACTATTATTTTTGGTCACACAACTACTATTAGTGACAAACATAATATTTTTAGTGACATTACTATTATTTTTGGTGGCACGACTATTATTTAGGATGGCGCAACTATTATTTTTAGCGACAAACCTATTACTTTTGGTGATGATATCTACAACTGACCTGGTCCTTGTGGCTGCGGGCCGCGCATGGCCGAGTACCCGCCGGGGCTCATCGGCCCGCAGGCGGGGCGCGGCGGCGTCATGCGCGGCCCACCCAGCAGCCCGCCATGCATTGCCCATCGTGTTTTGAGTGTCATACATACTATCATTTTTGGTGACCACTTTTGCTGGCAGTTTTTGGTAACGTTGACAGCATTTGGTGTAATTTTTTTTGATAAAACTTTGTATTATCTTTTATCCCGAGAGCAGGTGTCATTAGTGGTTACAAAAGTATTGTTTTTGGTGTCACAACTTTTATTTTTGGTGGCGCAACTATTATTTTTAGTGACAAAACTATCATTTTTGATGACGAAAGTATTATTTTGGTGACAAAGCTATTATTTTTAGTGACATAACTTTTTTTTGGTCACGCAACTATTGTTTTTAGTGACAAAACTATTATTTTTGGTCACCGATGTATTGTTCTTGACGACGAAACCGTTATTTTTTGTGTCTTATCTGTCGTCATTTTGTTTTAATGTTTTTTTCGACAATTTCTTCTCACCTGGTCCTTGTGGCTGCGGGCCGCGCATGGCCGAGTACCCGCCGGGGCTCATCGGCCCGCAGGCGGGGCGCGGCGGCGTCATGCGCGGCCCACCCAGCAGCCCGACATTGCTCGGCTATTATTGTGTATTACACGACCCACAACAGGCATTGCTTTAGATAACTATCATTTTAGGTGGCAGCTTGTGGAGACCGTTATTGGTGCGTACCTATTATTTTGGGTGACGTAAGTATTACTTTTAGTAAGAAAGGAAATATTTTATGGTGTCAAAAGTATTATTTTAGTGACACAACTATTATTTTTGGTGTCGCTACCATTATTTTTGTTGACAAATCTATTATTTTTAGTGACAAGACTATTATTTTTGGTGGCACAACTATTATTTATAATGGCGCAGCTATTATTCCTGGTCCTTGTGGCCCGCAGGCGGGGCGCGGCGGCGTCATGCGCGGCCCACCCAGCAGCCCGCCATGCATTGCCCAATGTGTTTTGAGTGTCATACATACTATAATTTTTGGTGACCACTTTTGCTGGCAGTTTTTGGTAACATTGACAGCATTTGGTGTAATTTTGGTCCCAAGAGTAGGTGTCATTTTTGGTAACAAAAGTATTATTTTTGGTGGCGCAACTATTATTTTTGGTCACACAACTACTATTAGTGACAAATCTAATATTTTTTGTGACAAAACTATTATTTTTGGTGGCACGACTAGTATTTACGATGGCGCAACTATTATTTTTAGTGACAAGCCTATTACTTTTGGTGATCATATCTACAACTGACCTGGTCCTTGTGGCTGCGGGCCGCGCATGGCCGAGTACCCGCCGGGGCTCATCGGCCCGCAGGCGGGGCGCGGCGGCGTCATGCGCGGCCCACCCAGCAGCCCGCCATGCATTGCCCATCGTGTTTTGAGTGTCATACATACTATCATTTTTGGTGACCACTTTTGCTGGCAGTTTTTGGTAACGTTGACAGCATTTGGTGTAATTTTTTTTGATAAAACTTTGTATTATCTTTTATCCCGAGAGCAGGTGTCATTAGTGGTTACAAAAGTATTGTTTTTGGTGTCACAACTTTTATTTTTGGTGGCGCAACTATTATTTTTAGTGACAAAACTATCATTTTTGATGACGAAAGTATTATTTTGGTGACAAAGCTATTATTTTTAGTGACATAACTTTTTTTTGGTCACGCAACTATTGTTTTTAGTGACAAAACTATTATTTTTGGTCACCGATGTATTGTTCTTGACGACGAAACCGTTATTTTTTGTGTCTTATCTGTCGTCATTTTGTTTTAATGTTTTTTTCGACAATTTCTTCTCACCTGGTCCTTGTGGCTGCGGGCCGCGCATGGCCGAGTACCCGCCGGGGCTCATCGGCCCGCAGGCGGGGCGCGGCGGCGTCATGCGCGGCCCACCCAGCAGCCCGACATTGCCCAGCTATTATTGTTTATTACACGACACACAACAGGCATTGCTTTAGATAACTATGGCCCGCAATTGCCCAGGTAAATTATTTATTATACGGCACACAACAGGTGTTTCTTTAGATAGTTATTTTAGATGACAGCTTTTGGGGACCATTTTCGGTGCGTATTATTTTTGGTGACGTAAGTATTACTTTTGGTAAGAAAGAAAATATTTTATGGTGTCAAAAGTATTAATTTGTTGACAACTCAATTATTTTTAGTGTCATTACTATTATTTTTGGTGTCAAAACTATTGTTTTTAGTGACATATTTATTATTTTTAGTGACATTACTATTATTTTTCGTGACAAATCTATTATTTTTAGTGACATTACTATTATTTTTGGTCACACAACTACTATTAGTGACAAATCTAATGTTTTTAGTGACAAAACTATTATTTTTGGTGGCACGACTAGTATTTATGGATGGCGCAACTATTATTTTTAGTGACAAACCCATTACTTTTGGTGATCATATCTACAACTGACCTGGTCCTTGTGGCTGCGGGCCGCGCATGGCCGAGTACCCGCCGGGGCTCATCGGCCCGCAGGCGGGGCGCGGCGGCGTCATGCGCGGCCCACCCAGCAGCCCGACATTGCCCAGGCATTATCGTTTATTACACGACACACAACAGGTTACTTTTTAGATAGTTATTATTTTAGATGGCAGCTTTCGGCGACCTCTTTTGGTGCTAAAGTATTGTTTTTGGTGACAACTATTATATTTGGTCGCTAAGCTATTATTTTTAATGACATTACTATTATTTTTGGTGTCTATTTCATTTTTTTAGTGACGAAACTATTATTTTTGGTAACAAAGGAAATATTTTATGGTGTCAAAAGTATTCATTTGGTGTCACAACTATATTTTTTTTGACACAGCTATTATTTTCGGTGACGAAACTATTATTTTTGTTGATAAATCTATTACTTTTAGTGACTTTACTATTATTTTTAGTGGCATTACTATTATTTTTAGTGACATTATTATTATTTTTGGTCACACAACTACTATTAGTGACAGATCTAACATTTTTAGTGACAAAACTATTATTTAGGATTGCGCAACTATTATTTTTAGTGACAAACCTATTACATTTGGTGATGATATCTACAACTGACCTGGTCCTTGTGGCTGCGGGCCGCGCATGGCCGAGTACCCGCCGGGGCTCATCGGCCCGCAGGCGGGGCGCGGCGGCGTCATGCGCGGCCCACCCAGCAGACCGCCATTGCCCAGGCATTATTGTTTATTACACGACACAACAGGCATTTCTTTAGATAACTATAGTCTGCAATTGCCCGGGTATATTATTTATTTATTATACGACACACAACAGGTGTTTCTTTAGATAGTTATTTTAGATGACAGCTTTTGGAGACCATTTTCGGTGCGTATTATTTTTGGTGACGTAAGTATTACTTTTGGTAACAAAGGAAATATGTTATGGTGTCAAAAGTATTAATTTGGTGTCACAACTATTATTTTTTGACACAGCTATTATTTTCGGTGACGAAACTATTATTTTTGTTGACAACTCTATTATTTTTAGTGACGTTACTATTATTTTTGGTCACACAACTACTATTAGTGACAAATCTAATATTTTTTGCGACAAAACTATTATTTTTGGTGGCACAACTATTATTTAGGATGGCGCAACTATTATTTTTAGTGACATACCTATTACTTTTGGTGATCATATCTACAACTGACCTGGTCCTTGTGGCTGCGGGCCGCGCATGGCCGAGTACCCGCCGGGGCTCATCGGCCCGCAGGCGGGGCGCGGCGGCGTCATGCGCGGCCCACCCAGCAGCCCGACATTGCCCAGCTATTATTATTTATTACACGACACACAACATGCATTTGTAACTTAACTTTTATTTTAGATGGAAGCTTTTGGGGACCATTTTCGGTGCGTATTATTTTTGGTGATGTAAGTATTACTTATGGTAAGAAAGGAAATGTTTTGTGGTGTCAAAAGTATTAATTTGCTGACACAACTACTATTTTGTTGTGTAGAAACTATTATTTTGGTGATGTAGACAGAACTATTATTTTACTGACATAACTATTATTTTTGGTGTCGCTACTATTATTTTGTTGACAAATCTATTATTTTTAGTGACATTACTATTATTTTTAGTGACATTACTATTATTTTTGGTCACACAACTACTATTAGTGACACAACTATTATTTTTGGTGTCGCTAGTATTATTTTTAGTGACATTATTATTATTGTTGGCAAAACTATTATTTTTAGTGCCATTACTATTATTTTGGGGTCAAAAGTATTATTTTTGGTCACCGAGGTATTATCCTTGGCGACAAAACCGTTATTTTTTGTGTCTAATTTAATGACATTATCTCACCTGGTCCTTGTGGCTGCGGGCCGCGCATGGCCGAGTACCCGCCGGGGCTCATCGGCCCGCAGGCGGGGCGCGGCGGCGTCATGCGCGGCCCACCCAGCAGCCCGACATTACCCAGGCATTATTATTTATTACACGACACACAACAGGCATTTCTTAAGATAACTATAGTCCGCAATTGCCCAGCTATTATTATTTATTAACTATTTTTAGATGTCATTTTAGGGACCATTTTCGATGCGAAAGTATTAATTTGGTGCCATTTCTATTATTTTTGGTAACACAACTATTATTTCTGGTGACATAAGTATTACTTTTGGTAAAAGAAACTATAATTTTTAGTTACACAATTATTATTTTTGGTAAATGCCTATTATTTTTAGTGACAAAACTATAATTTTTGATGACGAAAGTATTATTTTGGTGACAAAGCTATTATTTTTAGTGACATAACTTTTTTGGTCACGCAACTATTGTTTTAGTGACAAAACTATTATTTTGGTCACCGATGTATTGTTCTTGACGACGAAACCGTTATTTTTTGTGTCTTATCTGTCGTCATTTTGTTTTAATGTTTTTTTCGACAATTTCTTCTCACCTGGTCCTTGTGGCTGCGGGCCGCGCATGGCCGAGTACCCGCCGGGGCTCATCGGCCCGCAGGCGGGGCGCGGCGGCGTCATGCGCGGCCCACCCAGCAGCCCGACATTGCCCAGCTATTATTGTTTATTACACGACACACAACAGGCATTGCTTTAGATAACTATGGCCCGCAATTGCCCAGGTAAATTATTTATTATACGGCACACAACAGGTGTTTCTTTAGATAGTTATTTTAGATGACAGCTTTGGGGACCATTTTCGGTGCGTATTATTTTTGGTGACGTAAGTATTACTTTTGGTAAGAAAGAAAATATTTTATGGTGTCAAAGTATTAATTTGTTGACAACTCAATTATTTTTAGTGTCATTACTATTATTTTTGGTGTCAAAACTATTGTTTTTAGTGACATATTTATTATTTTTAGTGACATTACTATTATTTTTCGTGACAAATCTATTATTTTTAGTGACATTACTATTATTTTGGTCACACAACTACTATTAGTGACAAATCTAATGTTTTTAGTGACAAAACTATTATTTTGGTGGCACGACTAGTATTTATGGATGGCGCAACTATTATTTTTAGTGACAAACCCATTACTTTTGGTGATCATATCTACAACTGACCTGGTCCTTGTGGCTGCGGGCCGCGCATGGCCGAGTACCCGCCGGGGCTCATCGGCCCGCAGGCGGGGCGCGGCGGCGTCATGCGCGGCCCACCCAGCAGCCCGACATTGCCCAGGCATTATCGTTTATTACACGACACACAACAGGTTACTTTTAGATAGTTATTATTTTAGATGGCAGCTTTGGCGACCTCTTTTGGTGCTAAAGTATTGTTTTGGTGACAACTATTATATTTGGTCGCTAAGCTATTATTTTTAATGACATTACTATTATTTTGGTGTCTATTTATTTTTAGTGACGAAACTATTATTTTTGGTAACAAAGGAAATATTTTATGGTGTCAAAAGTATTCATTTGGTGTCACAACTATATTTTTTTTGACACAGCTATTATTTTCGGTGACGAAACTATTATTTTTGTTGATAAATCTATTATTTTTAGTGACTTTACTATTATTTTTAGTGGCATTACTATTATTTTTAGTGACATTATTATTATTTTTGGTCACACAACTACTATTAGTGACAGATCTAACATTTTTAGTGACAAAACTATTATTTAGGATGGCGCAACTATTATTTTTAGTGACAAACCTATTACATTTGGTGATGATATCTACAACTGACCTGGTCCTTGTGGCTGCGGGCCGCGCATGGCCGAGTACCCGCCGGGGCTCATCGGCCCGCAGGCGGGGCGCGGCGGCGTCATGCGCGGCCCACCCAGCAGCCCGACATTGCTCGGCTATTATTGTGTATTACACGACCCACAACAGGCATTGCTTTAGATAACTATCATTTTAGGTGGCAGCTTGTGGAGACCGTTATTGGTGCGTACCTATTATTTTGGGTGACGTAAGTATTACTTTTAGTAAGAAAGGAAATATTTTATGGTGTCAAAAGTATTATTTTAGTGACACAACTATTATTTTTGGTGTCGCTACCATTATTTTTGTTGACAAATCTATTATTTTTAGTGACAAGACTATTATTTTTGGTGGCACAACTATTATTTATAATGGCGCAGCTATTATTCCTGGTCCTTGTGGCCCGCAGGCGCGGCGGCGTCATGCGCGGCCCACCCAGCAGCCCGCCATGCCTTGCCCAATGGGGTGTGAGTGTCATACATCCTATAAGTTTTGGTGACCACTGGTGCGGGCAGTGGTTGGTAACATTGACGGCATGTGGGGGGATTTTGGTCCCAAGAGTAGGTGTCATTTTGGTAACAAAAGTATTATTTTTGGTGGCGCAACTATTATTTTTGGTCACACAACTACTATTAGTGACAAATCTAATATTTTTTGTGACAAAACTATTATTTTTGGTGGCACGACTAGTATTTACGATGGCGCAACTATTATTTTTAGTGACAAGCCTATTACTTTTGGTGATCATATCTACAACTGACCTGGTCCTTGTGGCTGCGGGCCGCGCATGGCCGAGTACCCGCCGGGGCTCATCGGCCCGCAGGCGGGGCGCGGCGGCGTCATGCGCGGCCCACCCAGCAGCCCGACATTGCCCAGGCATTATTATTTATTACACGACACACTACAGGCATTTCTTTAGATAACTTTAGCCTGCAATTTCCCAGGTGTTACTATTTATTACACGTCACACAGCAGGTATTTTTTTAGATAGCTATTATTTTTGGTGACGTAAGTATTACTTTTGGTAAGAAAGGAAATATTTTATGGTGTCAAAAGTATTAATTTGGTGACACAACTATTATTTTTGGTGGTGCAACTATTATTTTTGGTGTCGCTACTATTATTTTTGGTGATGTAGACAGAACTATTATTTTTAGTGACATAACTATTGTTTCTTGTGACACAACTACTATTTTTTGTGTAGAAACTATTATTTTTAGTGACATTACTATTATTTTTGGTCACACAACTACTATTAGTGACAAATCTATTATTTTTGGTGGCACAACTATTATTTAGGATGGCGCAACTATTATTTTTAGTGACAAGCCTTACTATTACTTTTGGTGATCAAACTACCCTTAACTACAACTGACCTGGTCCTTGTGGCTGCGGGCCGCGCATGGCCGAGTACCCGCCGGGGCTCATCGGCCCGCAGGCGGGGCGCGGCGGCGTCATGCGCGGCCCACCCAGCAGCCCGCCATTGCCCAGGCATTATTATTTATTACACGACACACAACAGGTTACTTTTTAGATAGTTATTATTTTAGATGGCAGCTTTCGGCGACCTCTTTTGGTGCTAAAGTATTGTTTTTGGTGACAACTATTATATTTGGTCGCTAAGCTATTATTTTTAATGACATTACTATTATTTTTGGTGTCTATTTCATTTTTTTAGTGACGAAACTATTATTTTTGGTAACAAAGGAAATATTTTATGGTGTCAAAAGTATTCATTTGGTGTCACAACTATATTTTTTTTGACACAGCTATTATTTTCGGTGACGAAACTATTATTTTTGTTGATAAATCTATTATTTTTAGTGACTTTACTATTATTTTTAGTGGCATTACTATTATTTTTAGTGACATTATTATTATTTTTGGTCACACAACTACTATTAGTGACAGATCTAACATTTTTAGTGACAAAACTATTATTTAGGATGGCGCAACTATTATTTTTAGTGACAAACCTATTACATTTGGTGATGATATCTACAACTGACCTGGTCCTTGTGGCTGCGGGCCGCGCATGGCCGAGTACCCGCCGGGGCTCATCGGCCCGCAGGCGGGGCGCGGCGGCGTCATGCGCGGCCCACCCAGCAGCCCCCCGCCGGCGCCGCCGCCGCGCTCCATCGAGTTGCCCATCATGCCCTGACCTGGAAAACGCATCGAGTATTATCGTAGACCGTGTGGTAGCGGCTAAGAATACTGCCACCCCTAGTCCACTCAGGGTGTTGCGTAAAATGTTTAAATTCTAACAAAACAAATCATGTAGCGCCAACCACAAACCATTTGGTATAAGGGCAGGAAGATGATGATGATAGTTAAATCCTTAGAGTACATATAAGCAAGCTATAAAGTGCGCCTAAAAAGTTAGAAACTGTTTGCAGTAGTCTGCACACAACCTTTCTGTCTGTTAGCAGCAAAACGCCAGTGACAGCACTATTGAACCTCTATAACTTCTCATACATTTGACGTCTGTATCTAGGGAGCAACTGCTTCACTTTGACAGTACACACTCTATAGCTTACTTATATAAGGTCCTATTAAATTCACTGCAAATATTTTAAGGGCATGCGTAAATATGTATAAGAAAAACATCTAAGGCATTTGAAAAAAAATCTACACGCTAGATGTTTTTTTTCATTTTCAAACAAACTTTTTAATTAATTATGTGAACACCCTTTGACTGACCCGACTGACGTTCCGCCATGTAAACATGATTCACTTACACGGCACGCACACTAACAACCAACCAATCACAGCACGGCGCGTTTGGCGCGAAATTTAAATTCATCGAAGTGTGTGTTTCTAGGACAAACAGGGTGCACTTTTTGCGTTTTTTTTTTTTTTTAGTTAAATGCAGTTTTCTCGAAAACTAGCGTGTAGATTTCTTTAAAAATTTGCCTAGTACATGCTTATATTTTATTTGATCTGCCCCTAAAATATTTGCAGTGAATTTAATAGGACCTTATATATAATCTAAGGTTAAAACACAAGTTACCTGGAGGTCCGTTAAAATCGTTGCCCATGCCCATTCTGACAGCTCCACGCGGTCCGCTCGAGTACCAGGGTCCGATGAACGGCTGCCCACCCCCCATCAGCTGTGGTTGCGGCCCGTGAGGTGACGGTTGTGATCCTGCACACAATGTTACATACCCAGATATTAGTGTATTGGAATTTTTAATTCACTCACAGCACTATATTAAACCCCTTGTAAACCAGCTATGGTATAGGCTGTGAACTTTAAGTTGAGGGTAGTAAGGATCAAAATCACTGGTACATATGCTGTACCACGGTTGATGAGGGATTAAACTCATAAATTGGTTCTCATCGCCAAAAGTCTCTTTAGATGGGTATACATTTCAAACAGTAAAGCCATGTGATGTAAGTTTTGGAAATAAAATAAGTTCTATAAGTCAGATAAAAAAAAAACTGCCAGGCTTTCAGATGCCCACCCATACATTGTTATAACCTCCTAAACATGATCAAACTTTCAATCGGTAGACTTATGAGGTAAGACTTTGTCAATGGGAGCTTAGTCTACAGTAGTTATCCTTATATTTTAGTAAGGTCTTGTAAAAGTTTATCAGTTTTAGAATATCAGGTCATTTCAGGCTTTTATTTTACGAGGATTTACAGATGCTCAAGGCTGTTTTTTTTTCATGGTAAGGCCCTAACAAGTTCATTGTGAATCAGTAACAATATAATTTACCTGGATGTGGTGCGGGAGGAGAGGGTCGGAGTGAAGAGTTGGGGAAGAAACCGGGTGGCATGCCTCCGCCGCCCATGCCTGAAAATACAACAAATATGGGGTGAAATTTTACTAGAGACCGATAGCAAAAACTCAGAACCAGCTGGTGATAAGGAACAACTTTCCCCTAGGAGCATAGGTCGAAATATGAAAAAAAAACCGGCCAAGAGCGTGTCAGACACGCCCACAAATAAGGTTTCGTAGTCAACGTTTAAATAGCAGGTTTTTCAGCATTACAAACTTAATTTTGTTGCTGGTTTGTTAGCAGCAGTATGATGACCAACCGCAAATAGAAAAACTTTTTTTCTGAATCCTTTATCCTTGTAACGCCCAATGTACATCATATTGTACAAAATAGTTAGCGTTAAAATAACTTGGGCGTTACGAGGTTAAGGGTACAATATCCGTTATAGTTTCCATTGTAACTTCAAATTGTAAGCTATATTCCATATTTATTTCAAATTTTTAGCGTTTATACTTTAGAAGTTACAGCTGGAATAAATTATGGGTCAAAAACGCCCTTTTTAATAGCAAATATCTCGTGACAGAAACATTTTAGTGACTTTCCTCACCTTAGTTTTAAAAGACCAATTCAACGATACCCTACTCAATATTACAGAAGAAATATTTTTTTTTTGCCCCCCTTTCACTTGTATGGGAGGGGGTCCAAAAAACATTTAATATAATTTTTTCTTAACATTTCTATATTTGGGTCAACACGATCTATCTTCTCACCAAATTTCATGTCGATAGCTTTAAAACTGACGAAGATATGAGGGCGCGGCATACAGACAGACAGACAGACTTGACAAAACTATAAGGGTTTCTAGTAGACTACGAAACCCTAAAAATTTGGACCTCCTATACAAAATTGCCGATCAGCTGATTTGAGTTACTATGGGAAGCCAAATTTTTTTTTTTCGACCTGTGTTTCTTGGGGAAAGTTGTTCCTTATCACCAGCCGGTTCAGAGTTTTCGCTATTGATCACTAGGAAAACTTCACCGTATATAGTTTTGTTAGGAATCTTTACAAAATTATTACAGCTACTATCTGAAATGAGACTGTTGAGATGGATGTGTGGTGCGACAAAAATTGATAAAGTAAGGAATGAGCATATTAGAGGAATTTTGAATGTTGCACCAGTGACTGAAATGATGGGAGTTTTCCGTTTATTGTCGTAAGAGCACATTATGAGAAGCAATGAAAATGATTTGACAAAAAAGTAATGAATATGAATGTGGATGGACATGGAAGAAGGCCTAAAAATAGTTTGGATTTTTGCATAGATTATGTCAACGATGATATAAATCAAAAATGTATAAACAAAGATATGACGGCTGATAGAGATGAATGGAAGAAAAAGACATGTATCACAGACCCCAAATAAATTGGGATAAGGACAAGCAGATGATGATGATATTATCGATTATCGTTTAGAATCTAGGACCCATAGGACCCGGTCTATTTAAGACAATTCCTGAGCTGTGTATTTTCATACAAACATGTTTTATTCCCAAAAACTGCATGTATTTACAGCTATGATTCCTTTTAAAGCCTACCATAGGCAATAGGCATGCCCCTATTTTTAATTTAGGCAAACATAATTGTTTGCATCATTCCCATAAATTATCTTTCCGCTGAGTATTGTAAGAAGTGACTAAAGGATTTGAGAGTTGATGAGCATTGCAATTTTAGCCGACAGCCTGATAACCTGTCGCTATGGTGATACACAGTCTTCTGCATGACTCTGAAACTTGCCAGAATTGGAGTAAAAAGCCATTTTTTACAGCCATTTACACTATACCGCATAAGGGATATAGACTTGATATTTATGATATGAAAACATTGCTAAATTCTTTTCTTACATATTTTTGTAATCTAACAAAAATTTTGCTTCAACCCCAACTGATTGGGATAAGGGCAGGCAGATGATGACTTATTTAAATACTAATCTTCTTAGAATGTATGGTTCTTCATAATAAGGTTTGTATGAAAATGCATGGATTAGTTGCAATGCAAAAGTGAGCTTGATTTATCAACAAAAATATACCTTGTGACCCCATTACCCTATCTAATCATGTTTAAGCCAATGAAATGCAGCCTGAGCAGAGTCTGGAGAACAAACTCACATATCTAGACTTCACGATAGTGCTATAACAGACTTTTACAACGCTCCTACTACTTTATTTACAAAAAAGATAAGACTATCATGCCCTAGTAAAGTGATTTCTACTATGCAACTTTGTGACAAGTTTCTCCATGAAAATTGAAAGATTTTGTAGCAGGTATGATAGTTACCGTCATTTGGAGGCGCCGGGCCGGCGTTGTGTCCAATTCCATTGACTCCATAGCCAGAATTAACAAATCCGTAATCGTGGAAAGCCTTCGCTTCGGACGAGTGTTCGCAGGTGTCCCGGCGCTCGGGCGCGGCGCAGTAGAGGTCCCAGAAAACGCACCACCAAGAGTGCAGGAACCCCGGCGGCTCGCCCAGCGTTATGTTCTTCTCCCATCGTATCTCCGAGAGGAAAGTTTGAGCGGCCTTCTGTGCGCCGACATGGAGCAGGTACTCGTACACGTATAACGCTAATTTCTCCCGAGCCTGAGCGTCCGAAGGCACCGTAGAGCCTTTGCCCTTGGCATACATATCGACTGTAAGCCGACTTTTATGTGGAAATTGTTTATTATTTACATTAACGCTTTATATCAATAAATTCAACTTCACAAAATGTCATTGATCGATGGCGACATTTGGCGTCTCTGGCATAGAGAATTTGATGGTTTTCTTTGCGCTCGAACTGTCATGTTTGTTTAAGTTAGCCACAGACTAAAAATTCGAATCAGTGAGTCGAGTCACAAAATAAAGGCCAAATCACACTAACGATTGACGGACGGACGGAAAGTTCACTTTACTTATAGCGGTGTAGATGAAGTGAATGACCTTCGTACGCATTGCGGATCCAAACGTACAACAGTGGTACGTTCAAGGTGGCGTCTTTGGCACATTCTCCATGCGAATCGATAGCGATTTGCGTGTAGTTGAAGTGGTGGTGTAGATCGGGCCCGCGCGTGATATCCGCGCGATTTGCAAATTATTTCATTTTGTTTTAAATAAATGTTCTCGTTCAAATATTCTTGGAAAATAGTCACTTGTACATCACTAAGGAGTAACCATAGACAAAATTAATACTTTTCTTTCGATTCGTTTTTAGACATTGTCATAGAAAACGCACTCACACTCTAGGAATTTTGAATCTTGTCTATAGAATCTTTCTTTTCGTGCGGCCGTGTCACCGCGTGGTTTCACTGTCGCGTTTCTCCCAAGAAACAAATAAAAATGGCAATCAGGCCAGTTTACAGACCGACTATCGTCAAAAAGAGGACCAAGAGGTTCATCAGACATCAGTCTGACCGCTATGACAAACTTAAAAGGAACTGGCGTAAGCCTAGAGGTGAGCGCACGAAGGCAACCATGCCGCTACATTTTCCGTATATTTAGCTTCTTGTATTTGCAAAATCTATAAATTTCCATGTTAATTTTACTTCTTGCTGCTTGTACAGTAGGGCAGAAGTGCCGTATTTACTTAAAAATGTAATCTAAGTTTTCCGTAGAGGTTATAATTTTACCATGTTGTTTTGTATCAATAAGCTTTTAACCATACTAAATCTAGCAAACCTAGTATGCAAGGGCACTCTGTGTTATCCATACTCAATATGGTACTCACAATTTGTTACCTTGCTAAATAATTTCTGCCAATTCCTATTCTAAGTAGCCGAATCCTCGCTGCTTGGTCATAGTGGCAGATACAAGACATACTGATTTACAGCAGTTGCCAGTGGATTTTATTGTGACTAAGTCCAAGCAGACTCTTATATTGTCATCCAGGCTTTATTTTTTATATTGTTTTCTTTGAATAAGTGTTATGATAGTTCCCATTACATTAGTATTTCCGCTCATGAGATATATTACTTACCCATCTTGAGCTATGATTTGATGTCTCTTTCAAACGTCTGCCTTGGATTGTTGAAGTTTTTGTTTAATCCGTTGATTCCATCCAGTGAGTTATTGATTTTAAACCCTACTACTCGCACTTAAATTTGAATAATACATACCTATCAAGAAACTGCAAGTTTACCTTTACCCTTAAAAATTTCCAGGTATTGACAACCGTGTGCGCAGGCGTTTCAAGGGCCAGTACCTGATGCCCAACATTGGTTACGGATCAAACAAGAAGACCCGTCACATGCTCCCCAATGGCTTCAAAAAGGTAACAACTCATTTTCTCAACCTGGAAGGTAAAACTGCAGTATGACTGCACTGTGAGTACCAGAGCCTCGAAGCAACTGCAGCAGAGTAATCAAATTGAGCAGGATTTTATCAGAAAAATTTACAGATCTTGCCACACTCTGCTCTGCTACAGTGCAGTCATAGTGTTGTTTCACCTTAGCTTTGCAAGAAATACCTGGTCAGAGTGTGCATGTTTTGTATCATTAATTCTTGGGTAAAATTATTTTGTCAAAGGTTCCTCCCTATGCTAGAAGTAGGTATTTATTACACAGTCAGTTGTTTGAAGAAAGGATCTGTGAATGGTAGCCGGATGTCATTGTCTCTTGCTCTTACATATCTTTGTCTCATCAGTAGGTATTGTATTGTATTGTATTGTATTGTGGGCTCCCTTTTCCGCATTTAGACTCAAAGGTGGTCCTTTATGCGTTGGGTGGGACGGTTGACTATGTTAGCCAACCCAGCTCCTTCCAGAAGCTCAGAAGTCTCCTGGGACGTTCACAGGCTTCTTGAAGCGACCCGGATTATCGAGGATTTCTGCCCGTGGATTGCTACTCCTCGCATGCCAGGATTACGTGAGAGGCCGTTTCTTCGCGTTCAGACAGCCCCTGCACAATGGGCTGTCTGTTGCGTTGATGGTGAAAAGATGCTTATTTAGTTGGCAGTGCCCTGTGAGCATGCCAACCATTATGCGCAGGTCTGATCGTTGAAGGCTGAGGAGTCTTTTGGTCAGTCGCGGTGATAGTGCAGGGACCGCTTCTTTTGACTGTCTACAGGTGGTGATTGATGCCCAGCGGGCATTGTGTTGGGTCTGGGTTTGATGACGTATCCAGGTTCTTATTTGATTGAAGGGGATGGGTAGGTAAGGTGTAGGACCAGCCACTTCCACCTCCGAACCTCTCCTAGCGAGTTCATCAGCCGCATCGTTGCCCAGAGATCCGCTATGTCCCTTGATCCATTGCAAAGTGACCTTGTTATTCGTGGCTATGGTTTGCAATGCAAGGTGACATTCATAAATTAGGCTGGAAGACATAGTGTTGCTTTCCAAGGCCATGAGTACAGCCATGCTGTCGGAAAGTATTCTTATACCATGGTTTTCCATTTTCCTTTGCATGACTGCGTTGGCAGCTAGGGTGATAGCTACACATTCACATTGGAAAATAGAACTCATCAGTAGGTAAAAATAATGTTGTTTTCAGTGTGGTTTTTTTGGAAATGAGATGTGGACACTAAGCGAACATTTTTTAATGAAGAAATCTTGTTGGGATGAAAAACTAAAAGATAAACATGGATTCTCGTAAGCAAGGCAAAGCTCTGTGAAAAAATTCCTGAAGAAAATCTATTTTGCTGCCAGTATGGGAAAATTTACAGATCCTTTCTTTAATCGCAGTTGTTATACCTACTTATTACTGGTCATAGAATCCCTGGTGTCTACTTAAAATGTAAAAGTTCTGTGCAAGGGCACTCTGTGTTATCCATTCTCAATATGGTACTCACAATTTGTTACCTTGCTAAACTGACTCTGCCAATCCTATTCCAAGTAACTGGGACTCGTTGCTTGATCATAATGGTAGATACAATTTTTTAAGATATCTTGTTACTATGCCCGCGCCCAATGTCCTTATTAAAGGTCAAAAATGTTAGCGTTAAAATAACTTGAGCTCTATGAAGAGGCATGTATTCATTTAACAACATTAAACTCGCAAAATTGTATATCAACAACTTTGTCACGCGTGTTACGCGGCAACTTCACATTAGTTGCTAGCGGAGATTTATTTGTAGTTTGCTTAAATACGTATAGCAACATGTCGCGCGGCTACAACACTTTCGCAGCTTTTATACAATGATGCTAAACAATATTGTTAAATAGATACGCGCCTTTAACGTTTTAGGGTCCTAGGTATTGCATATGGTAATTAATTCCATGAAAAGATTTTAGTTTGAAGAATGCATGAACATCAAGATGGCAAATGTTAATGACATTTATATTTATAAGGTGAGGTGGGGTAAGACTAACACCGGGGCAAGACTATCACTTTGAAATATCTCGTTAAATACTGCTTTCTTTTCTAGTTTACTAAGTCGGTAAAACAGAAAAGTCGTAAACAATTTGAATTTAACTAATAGATGTCGATAAAACTCAACAGTGTCACCACCATGACAAAATCAAATCTTACAGACATGTAAAAAAGAACTGTGAGTTGCCGCGTAGCCGTATTTTATCATGAAAAGACCTTGAAAAGTGAATAAATGAAACTGTTCTAAAGGTAACAAGCTTGGCAATAGTATTGGCTATCAACTTTTTACATACATTTAACGTAAAACAAACGAATTTCAATAATTTACCACAAAACCAAAACATACTCCAGAAAAGTCAAAGTGGGGTAAGACTATCAGTTCGTCGGGGCAAGACTAACGTATGTTAGTCTTTCCCAAAACCAGATGTTACACACATTTTCAGATACGTTGTCATATTTATAATAAATTAAAAATTGAATAGTGCTATAATTTATTCATGATTAAGAAAGAAAATACAACTTCACTACAGCTAACGTTATTTTAAATAAGTTTGATATAGTTTCGTTTGTTTAATTATGAGTTTTGCGTTTTTTTTACTTATTATTTCAACCGCCTTCAAAGGTTTTGTACCTCTGATTTCGACTGTTATGTTAGTCTTGCCCCAAATCTTTATTTCTGTGAATTACTTTGAAAATAAACCTTGTGGCATTGTGATAAAGTTGAAATTACAGTGAATGAGTTTCAACATTGATGAATTTCGTTCAGAAACTGTATAAATGCAACGTTTTGTATCAAAATTATTTCCTGTTCGTCTTACCCCGTTTCATGGGGCAAGACTAACAGTTTGAGCTGTCTCCAATTTTTTAAAATAAAACCGTTTTTGATACGCTGGCGTAAGTTTATTCATTATAATATAAAAGTTTATAATATATTTTTGTTAGTTTCACTATGGACTCGAAGATCGGGCAATAAAATTTGTCATAAAATCCAATCCTTACTGTATAGCAATAAACTATGTTAGCCTTACCCCACCTTACCTTACTGAAAAATAGTACCTACTTAGTACTAAATAGTACCTATAAAATAAAAAATTGTACCTCAAAACTTTGGTAATAAATAACATTAAACGCCTCTTACATGGGTGTTTCTGACATCAGGATACACATGTGCCATTCTGACGTTCACTCTTTAATTAACTGCCCAATTTAGAGTTGATAATGCCAATTTTCAAGACTTCCCAGCTGATATTGTCCTTTTCTCAAAATGTCCTTTTCTCAACATGTAGAAGGGGTAAACCAGCCTATGAAACTGAACCACTTTTCCCAAGGAACATAGGTCGAAATATAAAAAAAAAACTACATTTTTCGAAATGAGTTAAAACGTTTCAAGAGCATCTATCCTGAAGCTTATCGTTGTATCCCACCAGTATATCAACCGAACATTCTCATTTCCAGGTCCTGGTCCACAACGTCAAGGAGCTGGAGATCCTGATGATGCAAAACAGGAAGTACTGCGCGGAGATCGCGCACGGCGTCTCGTCTAAGAAGCGCAAGTCCATTGTCGAGCGCGCGCAGCAGCTGAGCATCAGAGTAACCAACGCCGCCGCTCGTCTGCGCAGCCAAGAGAACGAATAAGCTTACAATAAATCTTTTTAAGTTACTTTCTTAGTTTTATTTCATTGAAATGAAAATAACTTGAACGGGATGGAAGATGCGTTACTCGAAGGAAAATAAGTAATTGTTCGACTATACTGCTGTTATCCGCTCCGTGCAGACTCGGTGGGTAAAGATTATATAAATCCTCGGCCTATAAAAAGTCTAATATTGATAACTAGGGTGGTCCAAAAACCACTTTTTTTGAAAGTTGGTGCTCCACAAAGCTCTTCTTGTTTGATATCGTTCTAAATACCCCTCAGCAAAATTTCAGCCAAATCTAATGATATTTAGGGGTCGCTATGATTTGAGTTTTTTTTATATGGGATTTATATGGAACAAATTTCTTTTTGATGTTTTATATTGTAATAAATTATTTTTTATCCCATGTACATTTAAATCAGATAAGGATAGTTAGTTTTAATTTTAATATCCAAAGCAAATGTTAAAAATGTTGAATTTGGAAGCTACAGGATTTTTTTCCTGTGAAGGTCTATCGAACGGAGGAGATACTGCTTCTGCTGCTTGTTGTTGGAAATACCAGCCTTCAATTTCGTGATAAATATAAAATTAATATAGATTCGGGTCCAGTTCAATCATTTACTGCTGTATTTTGGGGATATTAGTCTTTATTTAAATGTACTTCGTAATGGTAGGCCGTTTTAGGGAATTTTCAACTAAAATTTCAGCTATTTTTCAAAACTTACTGAGGCTTCCAAATACAACATTTTCAACACGTGTTTTGGTTAGAAAGCTACAAAGTAATTATCTTTATCTGTTTTTAATGTAAATATCGTAAAAATATATGAAATTTTTGAAAAATTGTTACATAGCAATTTGTGCCATACAAATTCCGCATACAAAAAAGCATCAAATCATAGCGACCTCTAACTGTGCTGCTATTGATCTGATTTTTGGTTCAGATACTTATTTTGTGTAATGGAACAAAAAAAGCCTTGTGGACAAGGTAAAAACAAACTTTTATTTTTTTCATACAAATTTGGACCACCCTATTGATAACTCTTATGGCTGGTTTTACAGCAACGCTGCCCGGCTGCGCGCGGCTCGTGGGCGGCGCGCCCTCTGTAAAACGACATTCAGAAACTCTTATCGATATTGGATTTTTTATAGGCTGAGGATATATATTTTTTTACCGACCGAGTCTGCACGGAGCGGATAACGGCAGTATAGCATACTTTTTAGTTGACACTTTGCTTTAGCACGTTGTTAAATCTTGTTTTTGTGGAGCTCGATAATTTTCCGACTGGACCCGTCGGTCCATGGTTTTCGAGATCTTCAAAACCGAGTTCCGACAAGACAGCTCCGACAAGTCGTAGTTCCGATAGGCCCCAGCTCCGACAAGGCATGATTCTGAACTGCTGACAGGACACTAGATCCTGTCAGATGCCAGCTGCGGTCTGTCGGAACTCTGTTTAAACTTCGCCATAGAGAGCCTCTCTACCCAATTCTTTCCGATTATAAACCTAAACTCAGACCTTACTAACAAACAGAAAAGATGGTGTGCGTCATTTTGGCACGGCCGCCATGGAATACCATAAGTTTGATGGTGTGAAATACTTAATTGACCTATAGTTGACGCAAAAAAAAATGTTTCCCCGCCGTTTAAAAGATATTTCATGTGATAGGTGTCCGTACCAAAATTAAATTAATTTGCAGTTTTCTCTATCGGAGCCGAGACAATTATATGATTGGGCAGGCAATAACGGTCATTTAAATGGGCAATTTTTGTTAATAGACATGTCTCCGCTACGTGACGATTTAGGTGGTTGCCCGAAACGTCATCTTGGCACGGCCACATCTAAATCGTCACGTTGAGAGGACATGTCTATTCTATTACCAAAAATTGCCCATTTAATTGACCATTATTGCCTGCCCAATCATATTAATTGTCTCGGCTTCGTTAAAGAGAAAACTGTTTTTAATTTATTTGGGTAGGGTACAGTGAAACAACCACAATAACTCTCTGACTAATCTATTATGCTTATTTGAGAGATATATTTAGATATATTAAGCTGTCAATTCTCCATCTGAGCTAAATACCTACTCTCCAAAATGATCCTGCGCCACCATAGAATAAAGACCTGTCACTTTGAAACATGAAATAGTTGACCCATCCGACTGTAGACAAAAAGTTTTGCTAGCTAAACATAGCTTTGGTAGTATTTCTGGAAATTAAAAATACCATGTCTTCCACTGGGGTCAAGTGTCCCCAGTTTCCTCTACCCACAAAATGAAAAATGAGTTTTCTCATTAACGAAAACGAGACAATTAATATGATTAGGCAGCCAGTTATCGTCAATTGAATGGGCAATTTTTGGTAATAGACATGTCTCCGCTACGTGACTATACAGGGAGTAACGGAAAGGGTATAACAAGCCGGAAGGAGGTCAAGGTACTCATGAAACTGAACAACTTTCCCCATGGAAAATGGGCTGAAATGTAAAAAAAAAATTTGGACCTTCCATAGTAAATCAATTGGCTGATCGGCGATTTTGTATGGGAGGTCCAATAATTTTTTGACATTTTGACCCATGTTCCATGGGGAAAGTTGTTCAGTTCCATGAGTACCTTGACCTCCTTTCGGCTTGTTATACCCTTTCCGTTACTCCCGGTATGTGGTTGCACAGCTGTAAAAACGTCATCTTGACACGGCCACTTTTTACCGAGTTCAAAATGCATAATTCATTTATTTTCCTTCATTTTTGGAAAAACACATTTGCAATTTATCAAAGGGGGCCTTTTCGAAGGGTAGTATTATATATTAGAATTTTCAAAATACGAAAAATAGTACGATTTGTGCTGCCATCTCTTATTGAGTAAAAAAACTAAAAAGCAACCCTATGAAGCTTCGACTGTAGTATTTCCGGTTTTTACTTTGGCTACTCAAAAATAGATGGCAGCACAAGTATCCAAGTAGTTTTTTTTCTATAGAGAGCGCAGTGTTAGCAACCCTATGAAGCTTCAACTATGCAACCTTATGAAGCTTCGACTGCAGTTCCGCTTTTTACTTTAGCTACTCAACAACAGATGGCAGGACAAGTATCATAGTAGTACTATTTTTTTCCTGTAGAGGGCGTACTACTGCATATTTAGTTTATCGGTTCGAAACTAGATGGCGCTATATTTAGTAGCAAAACTCAGACGTTTTCTCTCTTTTCTTTTCGCACCTTCCCGCGCTCTGTGCAAAATGTGATTTTATTGTGTGTTTCGAATAAGAAAATGGCTAAATCAATGGTTTGATTTGACAACGAGCACAGCTACGAGACCCCAAACTCTAAAAACTATTGGAGGCAATCGAATTTATGCAGGAAAGTACCGGATGAAGAGAACAACGTTAAATCCTTGCAGCCGCAGGCGGCGACCTCTCGTCTCAGCAAATAGTTTTCTTATAATCTCTTCGGTCCCAGCGCGCCGGCAAACATACCTGCCGGAAGATTTCATTTCAATTTGTGATGCGGGGAACGAATTCAACGGTTGCTGTGGCCAGCCCCAACTTTTCGTTGTCAGCAAAATCGGTTCGATTTTTGTTTAGATTTTGAACCCAACCCTTGAACGCTGGAAAATTTCCAAAAGCAGCAGCAGCTACAGATTGGAAAAAATATGACCCTAACCCCAAACGGAGAACGAAGGCAGGTATTTATTCGGGAACAATGTTGCGCAACTTTGTATATCAATAACTTTACGCATGTTACGCGGCAACCACGGCGACTTCGTTTGTTGCTGACAAAGATTGTAATGCAATCAAAGACATTTAAACAATTAAAATCATAATTAATTTTTTTGGGTGGGGTCAAAACAATATATCTTATAAAGGTATAATTTTGGTGTTTATAAATTCTGATGACTTTCAATATTTCGGCAAACAATAAATGAATTCTGTAGTATTTTTGGACAATTGTTTATGAATTAGACGTTCCCATAAAAGGAGCTACTCCTCTGCCAAATGAGCTACTACGGACGCCTGGCGGACCCTTTCTCATCGCTTCGAAGCGATGATGAGGCGACATCTAGTAGTACCCCACGGTCCCGGGTTCAAGTCCCGGCGGCCGCTAATGGATTATTTTAATTTTCACATTTTCAATTTATAAAATTTTGTGTACGTGATTAACAGAATTAAAGGAAAAAGATTATTGTATAATATTTTTATTTATTAAACTTTTTACAAACAAATGATAATCGATCTGCTTGCGACTGTTTTTACATATTCCACATAAATTAAATTTTCATTATTTCAGTATTTTGGGTTTCGCATTTGGGGTTTTCATTACTTACTTATTTATTATCTATATTCTATACCTTAATAACACAATATAAACGCATTTTCGTTCTACCTGCGAACTAAATGCTTACAAAAAACACATTTATTTAAAATTATTGTGAAATATACATTGTTATTAAAAAAATAGTAGTACTTTGGTCCTTGGGGAAGGTTGATCAGTTTGACTTGTTAGCGTTTTTGGGAAAGTGGATCGTTTGGTACCACCCTGTATAAGGGCAGAACACACCGCCTCCGTATGCAGAACGTTTGCGTGCACGTAATCGTATCGCTGTGTGCGGTGTCTCATACGGTCCCGTACAATACAACGGCATAGCTACGCGCGTTATGACGTGCACTTCACGCATACGGAAGCGGTGTGTGGCGCCCTAAAACTTTTTCGTTCAACCACAAACTTAAGACTTCCTTTCACTTCACTGCACGTATAATATTAGGCTCGGTCTACACACTGTCCACAAGCGGTGCTCATATAGGCCTGGGGTACAAGAATGACAGTCTCGTTAGGGCGGTGGTACACCAATACGCCTGTCAATTGTGACCTGATGATGTGTTCGTTGCGTGAGGAGTATAATCTGAAACAAAATAAGTCCATGTAAGGATGGTTGTGCCTTTACTCACAGTGGCCTTGGACCAATCTAACGAGGAAGTGTACATAAATACAAACATACATAATATATCACGCCTATATCCCTTGCGGGGTAGGTAGAGCGTAAACGGCTGTAAAACGGCCATTTACACCAAGTCTGACAAAATTTTGAGAGTCATACAAAAGACTGTGTATCACCTAGTGGTATAGTTTTATAGTGTTAGCTTGTCGTATAAAATTGCAATACACATCAACTCTCAAATCCCTTTGTCGCTCCTAACGACACCCACAGGAAACTTATGGCGTGATGATATTCTAAGCGGGCACCATACGGCTATATTTAGAAAAGTTGTGCAATTATATAGCAGAACGTGAAATAAACAACCCAAAATTTTGTACTTATTAAAATGTAGTTCCCATATTAACAGACTTCAACGTTACGTTATGATGACGTTCCCTTACACATACATCATTAATAGATATAGGGCGGACCTTACAGTGACGTCGAAAGACTAAATTTAAATTTCTCATACTGGAGTGTTGCAGACGGGTATTTACCTAAATTCATCCAATGCTATAGACTCTACATCTATAATCATACTGACTGTTCCGACGATGACTGAATTCTCGATAAGATTCATAGCTGACTGGCAAGCTAAAAGTATAATAAGCAAGCTATAGACTGCGCCTTATTGGGTGTGAACGGTTGGCACTAGTACGAACACAACCTTTCTGTCCATCAGTAGTAACGCCAGTGACAACACTATTGAACCTCTTTTACTTCTCATACATTTGACGTTAGTTCTATAGAACTATAGCTTACGTTTGACAGCACGGCGCGGGGCGATACCGGCACTCTATAGCTTGCTTATAATTCTTTTAAGAGACAACCCAAAATCTTGTACTTGTTTAAATGAAGTTCCCATTTTAACAGACTTTAAAATGATGATACGTATTATACAGGGTGTTAGGGACGGTGTACGAAAAAAATAATTCCGACCTCCCATACAAAGTCAGTCTGATCGTGAATTTTGTATGGGAGGTCGGAAATAATTTTCGTTTCCCACCATTGGCTCCATAGTAAAAGTTGTTCAGTTTGATGGTCTGATCATGCGTACAAAGTTTTCGTTACACCGTACCTAACACCCCGTATACCTGAATTCATCCAGTGCCATAGACTCTATAACCACGCTGCCGGTTCCGAAGATCACTGAGTTCTCGGTCAGGTTCGTAGCTGGTTTGCAAGTAGGGGGGCTGTAATATACCTGAACTCATCCAGTGCCATAGACTCTATAATGACGCTGGTTTGCAAGTAGGGGCTGTAATATACCTGAACTCATCCAGTGCCATAGACTCTATAACCACGCTGGTTTGCAAGTAGGGGGGCTGTAATATACCTGAACTCATCCAGTGCCATAGACTCTATAATGACGCTGGTTTGCAAGTAGGGGGGCTGTAATATACCTGAACTCATCCAGTGCCATAGACTCTATAACCACGCTGGTTTGCAAGTAGGGGGGCTGTAATATACCTGAACTCATCCAGTGCCATAGACTCTATAAGGACGCTGGTTTGGAAGTGGGGGCTGTAATATACCTGAACTCATCCAGTGCCATAGACTCTATAACCACGCTGGTTTGCAAGTAGGGGGGCTGTAATATACCTGAACTCATCCAGTGCCATAGACTCTATAATGACGCTGGTTTGCAAGTAGGGGGGCTGTAATATACCTGAACTCATCCAGTGCCATAGACTCTACAATGACGCTGGTTTGCAAGTAGGGGGGTTGTAATATACCTGAACTCATCCAGTGCCATAGACTCTATAATGACGCTGGTTTGCAAGTAGGGGGGCTGTAATATACCTGAACTCATCCAGTGCCATAGACTCTATAATGACGCTGGTTTGCAAGTAGGTGGTCTGTAATATACCTGAACTCATCCAGTGCCATAGACTCTATAATGACGCTGGTTTGCAAGTAGGGGGGCTGTAATATACCTGAACTCATCCAGTGCCATAGACTCTATAATGACGCTGGTTTGCAAGTAGGGGGGCTGTAATATACCTGAACTCATCCAGTGCCATAGACTCTATAATGACGCTGGTTTGCAAGTAGGGGGGCTGTAATATACCTGAACTCATCCAGTGCCATAGACTCTATAACCACTGCTGGTTTGCAAGTAGGGGCTGTAATATACCTGAACTCATCCAGTGCCATAGACTCTATAACCACTGCTGGTTTGCAAGTAGGGGCTGTAATATACCTGAACTCATCCAGTGCCATAGACTCTATAACCACTGCTGGTTTGCAAGTAGGGGGGCTGTAATATACCTGAACTCATCCAGTGCCATAGACTCTATAACCACTGCTGGTTTGCAAGTAGGGGGGCTGTAATATACCTGAACTCATACAGTGCCATAGACTCTATAACCACTGCTGCTTTGCAAGTAGGGGGGCTGTAATATACCTGAACTCATCCAGTGCCATAGACTCTATAACCACGCTGGTTTGCAAGTAGGGGGGCTGTAATATACCTGAACTCATCCAGTGCCATACACTCTATAATGACGCTGGTTTGCAAGTAGGGGGGCTGTAATATACCTGAACTCATCCAGTGCCATAGACTCTATAATGACGCTGGTTTGCAAGTAGGGGGGCTGTAATATACCTGAACTCATCCAGTGCCATAGACTCTACAATGACGCTGGTTTGCAAGTAGGGGTTGTAATATACCTGAACTCATCCAGTGCCATAGACTCTATAATGACACTGGTTTGCAAGTAGGGGGGCTGTAATATACCTGAACTCATCCAGTGCCATAGACTCTATAATGACGCTGGTTTGCAAGTAGGGGGGCTGTAATATACCTGAACTCATCCAGTGCCATAGACTCTATAATGACGCTGGTTTGCAAGTAGGGGCTGTAATATACCTGAACTCATCCAGTGCCATAGACTCTATAATGACGCTGGTTTGCAAGTAGGGGGGCTGTAATATACCTGAACTCATCCAGTGCCATAGACTCTATAATGACGCTGGTTTGCAAGTAGGGGGGCTGTAATATACCTGAACTCATCCAGTGCCATAGACTCTATAACCACTGCTGGTTTGCAAGTAGGGGGGCTGTAATATACCTGAACTCATCCAGTGCCATAGACTCTATAACCACTGCTGGTTTGCAAGTAGGGGGGCTGTAATATACCTGAACTCATCCAGTGCCATAGACTCTATAACCACTGCTGGTTTGCAAGTAGGGGGGCTGTAATATACCTGAACTCATCCAGTGCCATAGACTCTATAACCACTGCTGGTTTGCAAGTAGGGGGGCTGTAATATACCTGAACTCATCCAGTGCCATAGACTCTATAACCACTGCTGGTTTGCAAGTAGGGGGGCTGTAATATACCTGAACTCATCCAGTGCCATAGACTCTATAACCACTGCTGGTTTGCAAGTAGGGGGGCTGTAATATACCTGAACTCATCCAGTGCCATAGACTCTATAACCACTGCTGGTTTGCAAGTAGGGGGGCTGTAATATACCTGAACTCATCCAGTGCCATAGACTCTATAACCACTGCTGGTTTGCAAGTAGGGGGGCTGTAATATACCTGAACTCATCCAGTGCCATAGACTCTATAACGACGCTGGTTTGCAAGTAGGGGGGCTGTAATATACCTGAACTCATCCAGTGCCATAGACTCTATAACCACGCTGGTTTGCAAGTAGGGGGGCTGTAATATACCTGAACTCATCCAGTGCCATACACTCTATAATGACGCTGGTTTGCAAGTAGGGGGGCTGTAATATACCTGAACTCATCCAGTGCCATAGACTCTATAACGACGCTGGTTTGCAAGTAGGGGGGCTGTAATATACCTGAACTCATCCAGTGCCATAGACTCTATAATGACGCTGGTTTGCAAGTAGGGGGGCTGTAATATACCTGAACTCATCCAGTGCCATAGACTCTATAATGACGCTGGTTTGCAAGTAGGGGGGCTGTAATATACCTGAACTCATCCAGTGCCATAGACTCTATAACCACGCTGCCGGTCCCGAAGATCACTGAGTTCTCGGTCAGGTTCGTAGCTGGTTTGCAAGTGTCACAATTAGACTTCAGAACTGCGAATCTGAAAAGACAATAAAATAATTACTTACATTTAAAAATCACGGCTATATCCCTTGTGGGGTAAGCAGAGCGTAAACATCTGTAAAAAACGACCATTTACACCACGTCTGACTAAAGTTTGAGAATCATTCAGATATTGCAATACACATGAAATCTCAATTGCCATACTCACCACGCTTGGCAGGCGGATTGGCGAGCTCAGTGCAAGATATTTCATTCACAGGGAACGCTGCTCCAAATTCCCTGGATAATCATACCTTAGTCGCTTTATACGACACCCACGGGTAGAATTGGGGTGATGCTATTCTAAGCCGGCATCACACGGCAGCTTGATTACTTACCTCGGTTTACTCGTGCAATCCCCTATGATGAGCTGTTTTCCAAAATCTAATCTAGTGTTGTTCACTCGGCATTCGTCTGAAAACGAAACTTATCTGTAATGTTCATAAGAGCTGGGTTTTTATCAGAAAATAATGAGGTGTAGGTTTTCATGATCTCTGCATTTTTATGAGAGGTAACGAGCTTAATTTTATTAGAGCAGGGTTAAGAAAAAACATAAGATAACAAGGCGAACCGATGACTGAAAGAGAGCGTCTGGTAGCGACTGGATGGCATGCACGGGAAATCTTGTCTAAAGGCGCATCGTTACGTCATACAAACGAAAATTTGAACTTCAACCGAGTTAAACATGAGCTAAACAACAATTGTATCAAATAACTTTATGTGAAATGATGAAGGCACACGTAAAGTCGCATAACTGCTTGCTATAAAAAAATATTAAGTATTTTCTCCACAAAAAATTAAACGTGTTTATTGCAGCAGTAGCTCCATCTATGTTCATAAAGTGGCGAACCGGTTTTTACAGAGAATTCTAATGGTTAAAAAATTATTTGTTTTATTTTGCAAAATGTTATAGAAGCACGGGACTTCCCATCAAGTTTTTTTAATTTTGGTGCTCAAATGTTTAAAGTATATTATTATTTTAAAGACGAAACGGTTAGAATTATCTACTGTAATTTTTATTTTTATTTTATTGAGCCCTTTTTGGCTATTAATATTAATTTATTTTCTAACTTAGCTAGGGTAGCATAGGGCGTATAACTATTGTGAATTTTAGAATAGGTGCACTTCTCTGCAGGTTTTTGGGGGGTTTTCCTGTCCAGAGGGTCCGGCTAACTATACACATGTAACACCTTTCTTGTTTTAAATATTGACTTAGTGATTATTTCCATTTACTTGTCATTCATTGAGGCATAAAGATACATGCTGTGTGGTTAGCCTGGCCAGCCCCGAGGCAGTGCCTTCATTTTTATTTTTTTATCCCGCCCGAGCCGCGTTTAGAGTAGGAACACAAATTGTTATAAAAAAATGAAAATATTGCACTACAAATTTTCCCTTTTTTAAGTTTGAACTAGAATGTGACTTTCTTAAAGTGAATCTTGTAATTCCTACTGAGAAATAAATTCTTTTGATTTGATTTGATTTAATCATATTTTTGTCTCATTTAAAGACACAACTCCATTTAACTTTTGTATGGAAAACGATCCACCTTAAGGTGGTTCGTTACGTCATACAAACGAAAAACTGCACTTCAGTCGGGTTACACATGAGCTGTAGAGTTTCTTTTTAAAGAAACTTTATTCTCAATGATGAAGGCACACGTAAATTTGTCGCAAAACTACTTATAGTTAAAAGATAATCAGTATTTTCTGCACAATAAAATTATACGTATTTATTGCAGCAGTAGCTCCATCTATTTTCGTAAAGTGGCGACTCGCTTTTTACGGGGAAATCTGATGATTTAAAAATTCTTTTTAGTGTTTTGCGACAATCTTATATACCCACGGGACTCCCCATCAAGTTTTTTAAACCGACTCTTGTCTCCTTTACATACATAACTCCATTGAACTTTTGTATGGAAAACGGAACGCCTTAAGGCGTACCCCCGGGGAAGTCTAAGGCCGATTTGATGATGATGGTGACTAGATATCTTACGGTAGAATCCTAAATTATTCAATGTCTGCACAGCGGTCATGCTGGGAGGTAGCCACGCGTTGTTGCTAGCTTTGTAGTCGATCTTGTCGTTCCAATTCACCCACATTTCATCGTCTTCTTGCTGAAAAGGTTAATTGATATTATTGTTATGATACAGAAGGTAACGAAATTGCTTAAATTTAGTTATTACCTATTTTGCCTAATCATTGTCTAATCTTATCATAGTATTTGGTGCCTATCACACTATTATCCCGACAGAACTAGGGATGGGCCGAATATTCGGTTTATGTTCGGTATTCGGCATGATCGGAATATTCGTTTTTGGCCGAATGTTCGGCGAATTATAGGCCGAAATATAACGCATCCTTTTCATATAAATTTCATTGTAAATTTTTGTCAAGACAAGTGAAACAGTCTTATTATTATTTTTCTTGTCTACGTTTCTAATGGAGAGAGGGGTAGCGAGCAAAGAAGCCTGGTGCGAATTAGCGCGTATTTCGCTATCATGTTATTGTTTTCTTTCGCGGGGGTCACTCACTACTAAGTAATATTTATATGAATACCTATTTTATTAAGTAATTTTTATTTAATTTTGACTTTTTATATTATTGTATGTTCACAAATTGTGTATTCCGATGAATAAAATTTTAGTTTTAATACGCCATAATACGAAAATCAATAACGCACTGACCTTTATAGTAACAGCGCTGCGATACTCAGTAGCGTCCAAAGACCCCGGCTTGGAGTGCACGTTTCTGCTAAGTAGCACAAATGCGTCTCACGTCTCATGTCTTACGTTTGACTTACTTTAACAGTAACAGCGCTGCGATACTCAGTAGCGTCCAAAGACCCCGGCTTGGAGTGCACGTTTCTGCTAAGTAGCACAAATGCGTCTCACGTCTCATGTCTTACGTTTGACTTACTTTAACAGTAACAGCGCTGCGATACTCAGTAGCGTCCAAAGACCCCGGCTTGAGTGCACGTTTCGGCTAACGAGCACAACTGCGTCTCACGTCTCATGTCTTACGTTTGACTTACTTTAACAGTAACAGCGCTGCGATACTCAGTAGCGTCCAAAGACCCCGGCTTGGAGTGCACGTTTCGGCTTAAGAGCACAAATGCGTCTCACGTCTCATGTCTTACGTTTGACTTACTTTAACAGTAACAGCGCTGCGATACTCAGTAGCGTCCAAAGACCCCGGCTTGGAGTGCACGTTTCGGCTTAAGAGCACAAATGCGTCTCACGTCTCATGTCTTATGTTTGACTTACTTTAACAGTAACAGCGCTGCGGTACTCAGTAGCGTCCAAAGACCCCGGCTTGGAGTGCACGTTTCGGCTTAAGAGCACAAATGCGTCTCACGTCTCATGTCTTATGTTTGACTTACTTTAACAGTAACAGCGCTGCGATACTCAGTAGCGTCCAAAGACCCCGGCTTGGAGTGCACGTTTCGGCTTAAGAGCACAAATGCGTCTCACGTCTCATGTCTTACGTTTGACTTACTTTAACAGTAACAGCGCTGCGATACTCAGTAGCGTCCAAAGACCCCGGCTTGGAGTGCACGTTTCTGCTAAGTAGCACAAATGCGTCTCACGTCTCATGTTTTACGTTTGACTTACTTTAACAGTAACAGCGCTGCGATACTCAGTAGCGTCCAAAGACCCCGGCTTGGAGTGCACGTTTCGGCTTAAGAGCACAAATGCGTCTCACGTCTCATGTCTTACGTTTGACTTACTTTAACAGTAACAGCGCTGCGGTACTCAGTAGCGTCCAAAGACCCCGGCTTGGAGTGCACGTTTCTGCTAAGTAGCACAAATGCGTCTCACGTCTCATGTCTTATGTTTGACTTACTTTAACAGTAACAGCGCTGCGGTACTCAGTAGCGTCCAAAGACCCCGGCTTGGAGTGCACGTTTCTGCTAAGTAGCACAAATGCGTCTCACGTCTCATGTCTTATGTTTGACTTACTTTAACAGTAACAGCGCTGCGGTACTCAGTAGCGTCCAAAGACCCCGGCTTGAGTGCACGTTTCTGCTAAGTAGCACAAATGCGTCTCACGTCTCATGTCTTATGTTTGACTTACTTTAACAGTAACAGCGCTGAGATACTCAGTAGCGTCCAAAGACCCCGGCTTGGAGTGCACGTTTCTGCTAAGTAGCACAAATGCGTCTCACGTCTCATGTCTTATGTTTGACTTACTTTAACAGTAACAGCGCTGCGATACTCAGTAGCGTCCAAAGACCCCGGCTTGGGTGCACGTTTCTGCTAAGTAGCACAAATGCGTCTCACGTCTCATGTCTTATGTTTGACTTACTTTAACAGTAACAGCGCTGAGATACTCAGTAGCGTCCAAAGACCCCGGCTTGGAGTGCACGTTTCTGCTAAGTAGCACAAATGCGTCTCACGTCTCATGTCTTATGTTTGACTTACTTTAACAGTAACAGCGCTGAGATACTCAGTAGCGTCCAAAGACCCCGGCTTGGGTGCACGTTTCTGCTAAGTAGCACAAATGCGTCTCACGTCTCATGTCTTATGTTTGACTTACTTTAACAGTAACAGCGCTGAGATACTCAGTAGCGTCCAAAGACCCCGGCTTGGAGTGCACGTTTCTGCTAAGTAGCACAAATGCGTCTCACGTCTCATGTCTTATGTTTGACTTACTTTAACAGTAACAGCGCTGAGATACTCAGTAGCGTCCAAAGACCCCGGCTTGGAGTGCACGTTTCTGCTAAGTAGCACAAATGCGTCTCACGTCTCATGTCTTATGTTTGACTTACTTTAACAGTAACAGCGCTGAGATACTCAGTAGCGTCCAAAGACCCCGGCTTGGAGTGCACGTTTCTGCTAAGTAGCACAAATGCGTCTCACGTCTCATGTCTTATGTTTGACTTACTTTAACAGTAACAGCGCTGAGATACTCAGTAGCGTCCAAAGACCCCGGCTTGGAGTGCACGTTTCTGCTAAGTAGCACAAATGCGTCTCACGTCTCATGTCTTATGTTTGACTTACTTTAACAGTAACAGCGCTGAGATACTCAGTAGCGTCCAAAGACCCCGGCTTGGAGTGCACGTTTCTGCTAAGTAGCACAAATGCGTCTCACGTCTCATGTCTTATGTTTGACTTACTTTAACAGTAACAGCGCTGAGATACTCAGTAGCGTCCAAAGACCCCGGCTTGGAGTGCACGTTTCTGCTAAGTAGCACAAATGCGTCTCACGTCTCATGTCTTATGTTTGACTTACTTTAACAGTAACAGCGCTGAGATACTCAGTAGCGTCCAAAGACCCCGGCTTGGAGTGCACGTTTCTGCTAAGTAGCACAAATGCGTCTCACGTCTCATGTCTTATGTTTGACTTACTTTAACAGTAACAGCGCTGAGATACTCAGTAGCGTCCAAAGACCCCGGCTTGGAGTGCACGTTTCTGCTAAGTAGCACAAATGCGTCTCACGTCTCATGTCTTATGTTTGACTTACTTTAACAGTAACAGCGCTGAGATACTCAGTAGCGTCCAAAGACCCCGGCTTGGAGTGCACGTTTCTGCTAAGTAGCACAAATGCGTCTCACGTCTCATGTCTTATGTTTGACTTACTTTAACAGTAACAGCGCTGCGATACTCAGTAGCGTCCAAAGACCCCGGCTTGGAGTGCACGTTTCTGCTAAGTAGCACAAATGCGTCTCACGTCTCATGTCCTATGTTTGACTTACTTTAACAGTAACAGCGCTGAGATACTCAGTAGCGTCCAAAGACCCCGGCTTGGAGTGCACGTTTCTGCTAAGTAGCACAAATGCGTCTCACGTCTCATGTCTTATGTTTGACTTACTTTAACAGTAACAGCGCTGAGATACTCAGTAGCGTCCAAAGACCCCGGCTTGGAGTGCACGTTTCTGCTAAGTAGCACAAATGCGTCTCACGTCTCATGTCTTATGTTTGACTTACTTTAACAGTAACAGCGCTGAGATACTCAGTAGCGTCCAAAGACCCCGGCTTGGAGTGCACGTTTCTGCTAAGTAGCACAAATGCGTCTCACGTCTCATGTCTTATGTTTGACTTACTTTAACAGTAACAGCGCTGAGATACTCAGTAGCGTCCAAAGACCCCGGCTTGGAGTGCACGTTTCTGCTAAGTAGCACAAATGCGTCTCACGTCTCATGTCTTATGTTTGACTTACTTTAACAGTAACAGCGCTGAGATACTCAGTAGCGTCCAAAGACCCCGGCTTGGAGTGCACGTTTCTGCTAAGTAGCACAAATGCGTCTCACGTCTCATGTCTTATGTTTGACTTACTTTAACAGTAACAGCGCTGAGATACTCAGTAGCGTCCAAAGACCCCGGCTTGGAGTGCACGTTTCTGCTAAGTAGCACAAATGCGTCTCACGTCTCATGTCTTATGTTTGACTTACTTTAACAGTAACAGCGCTGAGATACTCAGTAGCGTCCAAAGACCCCGGCTTGGGTGCACGTTTCTGCTAAGTAGCACAAATGCGTCTCACGTCTCATGTCTTCTGTTTGCCTTCCTTTAACAGTAACAGCGCTGAGATACTCAGTAGCGTCCAATCACCCCGGCTTGGAGTGCACGTTTCTGCTAAGTAGCACAAATGCGTCTCACGTCTCATGTCTTATGTTTGACTTACTTTAACAGTAACAGCGCTGAGATACTCAGTAGCGTCCAAAGACCCCGGCTTGGAGTGCACGTTTCTGCTAAGTAGCACAAATGCGTCTCACGTCTCATGTCTTATGTTTGACTTACTTTAACAGTAACAGCGCTGAGATACTCAGTAGCGTCCAAAGACCCCGGCTTGGAGTGCACGTTTCTGCTAAGTAGCACAAATGCGTCTCACGTCTCATGTCTTATGTTTGACTTACTTTAACAGTAACAGCGCTGAGATACTCAGTAGCGTCCAAAGACCCCGGCTTGGAGTGCACGTTTCTGCTAAGTAGCACAAATGCGTCTCACGTCTCATGTCTTACGTTTGACTTACTTTAACAGTAACAGCGCTGCGATACTCAGTAGCGTCCAAAGACCCCGGCTTGGAGTGCACGTTTCTGCTAAGTAGCACAAATGCGTCTCACGTCTCATGTCTTATGTTTGACTTACTTTAACAGTAACAGCGCTGCGGTACTCAGTAGCGTCCAAAGACCCCGGCTTGGAGTGCACGTTTCTGCTAAGTAGCACAAATGCGTCTCACGTCTCATGTCTTACGTTTGACTTACTTTAACAGTAACAGCGCTGAGATACTCAGTAGCGTCCAAAGACCCCGGCTTGGGTGCACGTTTCTGCTAAGTAGCACAAATGCGTCTCACGTCTCATGTCTTACGTTTGACTTACTTTAACAGTAACAGCGCTGCGATACTCAGTAGCGTCCAAAGACCCCGGCTTGGAGTGCACGTTTCTGCTAAGTAGCACAAATGCGTCTCACGTCTCATGTCTTACGTTTGACTTACTTTAACAGTAACAGCGCTGCGATACTCAGTAGCGTCCAAAGACCCCGGCTTGGAGTGCACGTTTCTGCTAAGTAGCACAAATGCGTCTCACGTCTCATGTCTTACGTTTGACTTACTTTAACAGTAACAGCGCTGCGATACTCAGTAGCGTCCAAAGACCCCGGCTTGGAGTGCACGTTTCGGCTTAAGAGCACAAATGCGTCTCACGTCTCATGTCTTATGTTTGACTTACTTTAACAGTAACAGCGCTGCGGTACTCAGTAGCGTCCAAAGACCCGGCTTGGAGTGCACGTTTCTGCTAAGTAGCACAAATGCGTCTCACGTCTCATGTCTTATGTTTGACTTACTTTAACAGTAACAGCGCTGCGATACTCAGTAGCGTCCAAAGACCCCGGCTTGGAGTGCACGTTTCTGCTAAGTAGCACAAATGCGTCTCACGTCTCATGTCTTACGTTTGACTTACTTTAACAGTAACAGCGCTGCGATACTCAGTAGCGTCCAAAGACCCCGGCTTGGAGTGCACGTTTCTGCTAAGTAGCACAAATGCGTCTCACGTCTCATGTCTTACGTTTGACTTACTTTAACAGTAACAGCGCTGCGGTACTCAGTAGCGTCCAAAGACCCCGGCTTGGAGTGCACGTTTCGGCTTAAGAGCACAAATGCGTCTCACGTCTCATGTCTTATGTTTGACTTACTTTAACAGTAACAGCGCTGCGGTACTCAGTAGCGTCAAAGACCCCGGCTTGGAGTGCACGTTTCGGCTTAAGAGCACAAATGCGTCTCACGTCTCATGTCTTATGTTTGACTTACTTTAACAGTAACAGCGCTGCGATACTCAGTAGCGTCCAAAGACCCCGGCTTGGAGTGCACGTTTCTGCTAAGTAGCACAAATGCGTCTCACGTCTCATGTCTTACGTTTGACTTACTTTAACAGTAACAGCGCTGCGATACTCAGTAGCGTCCAAAGACCCCGGCTTGGAGTGCACGTTTCTGCTAAGTAGCACAAATGCGTCTCACGTCTCATGTCTTACGTTTGACTTACTTTAACAGTAACAGCGCTGAGATACTCAGTAGCGTCCAAAGACCCCGGCTTGGAGTGCACGTTTCTGCTAAGTAGCACAAATGCGTCTCACGTCTCATGTCTTACGTTTGACTTACTTTAACAGTAACAGCGCTGAGATACTCAGTAGCGTCCAAAGACCCCGGCTTGGAGTGCACGTTTCTGCTAAGTAGCACAAATGCGTCTCACGTCTCATGTCTTACGTTTGACTTACTTTAACAGTAACAGCGCTGCGGTACTCAGTAGCGTCCAAAGACCCCGGCTTGGAGTGCACGTTTCTGCTAAGTAGCACAAATGCGTCTCACGTCTCATGTCTTACGTTTGACTTACTTTAACAGTAACAGCGCTGAGATACTCAGTAGCGTCCAAAGACCCCGGCTTGGAGTGCACGTTTCTGCTAAGTAGCACAAATGCGTCTCACGTCTCATGTCTTACGTTTGACTTACTTTAACAGTAACAGCGCTGCGGTACTCAGTAGCGTCCAAAGACCCCGGCTTGGAGTGCACGTTTCTGCTAAGTAGCACAAATGCGTCTCACGTCTCATGTCTTACGTTTGACTTACTTTAACAGTAACAGCGCTGCGATACTCAGTAGCGTCCAAAGACCCCGGCTTGGAGTGCACGTTTCTGCTAAGTAGCACAAATGCGTCTCACGTCTCATGTCTTACGTTTGACTTACTTTAACAGTAACAGCGCTGCGATACTCAGTAGCGTCCAAAGACCCCGGCTTGGAGTGCACGTTTCGGCTTAAGAGCACAAATGCGTCTCACGTCTCATGTCTTATGTTTGACTTACTTTAACAGTAACAGCGCTGCGGTACTCAGTAGCGTCCAAAGACCCCGGCTTGGAGTGCACGTTTCTGCTAAGTAGCACAAATGCGTCTCACGTCTCATGTCTTATGTTTGACTTACTTTAACAGTAACAGCGCTGCGATACTCAGTAGCGTCCAAAGACCCCGGCTTGGAGTGCACGTTTCTGCTAAGTAGCACAAATGCGTCTCACGTCTCATGTCTTACGTTTGACTTACTTTAACAGTAACAGCGCTGCGATACTCAGTAGCGTCCAAAGACCCCGGCTTGGAGTGCACGTTTCTGCTAAGTAGCACAAATGCGTCTCACGTCTCATGTCTTACGTTTGACTTACTTTAACAGTAACAGCGCTGCGGTACTCAGTAGCGTCCAAAGACCCCGGCTTGGAGTGCACGTTTCGGCTTAAGAGCACAAATGCGTCTCACGTCTCATGTCTTATGTTTGACTTACTTTAACAGTAACAGCGCTGCGGTACTCAGTAGCGTCCAAAGACCCCGGCGGAGCGCACGATTCGGCTTAAGAGCACAAATGCGTCTCACGTCTCATGTCTTATGTTTGACTTACTTTAACAGTAACAGCGCTGCGATACTCAGTAGCGTCCAAAGACCCCGGCTTGGAGTGCACGTTTCTGCTAAGTAGCACAAATGCGTCTCACGTCTCATGTCTTACGTTTGACTTACTTTAACAGTAACAGCGCTGCGATACTCAGTAGCGTCCAAAGACCCCGGCTTGGGTGCACGTTTCTGCTAAGTAGCACAAATGCGTCTCACGTCTCATGTCTTACGTTTGACTTACTTTAACAGTAACAGCGCTGAGATACTCAGTAGCGTCCAAAGACCCCGGCTTGGAGTGCACGTTTCTGCTAAGTAGCACAAATGCGTCTCACGTCTCATGTCTTACGTTTGACTTACTTTAACAGTAACAGCGCTGAGATACTCAGTAGCGTCCAAAGACCCCGGCTTGGAGTGCACGTTTCTGCTAAGTAGCACAAATGCGTCTCACGTCTCATGTCTTACGTTTGACTTACTTTAACAGTAACAGCGCTGCGGTACTCAGTAGCGTCCAAAGACCCCGGCTTGGAGTGCACGTTTCTGCTAAGTAGCACAAATGCGTCTCACGTCTCATGTCTTACGTTTGACTTACTTTAACAGTAACAGCGCTGAGATACTCAGTAGCGTCCAAAGACCCCGGCTTGGAGTGCACGTTTCTGCTAAGTAGCACAAATGCGTCTCACGTCTCATGTCTTACGTTTGACTTACTTTAACAGTAACAGCGCTGCGGTACTCAGTAGCGTCCAAAGACCCCGGCTTGGAGTGCACGTTTCTGCTAAGTAGCACAAATGCGTCTCACGTCTCATGTCTTACGTTTGACTTACTTTAACAGTAACAGCGCTGCGGTACTCAGTAGCGTCCAAAGACCCCGGCTTGGAGTGCACGTTTCTGCTAAGTAGCACAAATGCGTCTCACGTCTCATGTCTTACGTTTGACTTACTTTAACAGTAACAGCGCTGCGGTACTCAGTAGCGTCCAAAGACCCCGGCTTGGAGTGCACGTTTCGGCTTAAGAGCACAAATGCGTCTCACGTCTCATGTCTTACGTTTGACTTACTTTAACAGTAACAGCGCTGCGGTACTCAGTAGCGTCCAAAGACCCCGGCTTGGAGTGCACGTTTCTGCTAAGTAGCACAAATGCGTCTCACGTCTCATGTCTTACGTTTGACTTACTTTAACAGTAACAGCGCTGAGATACTCAGTAGCGTCCAAAGACCCCGGCTTGGAGTGCACGTTTCGGCTTAAGAGCACAAATGCGTCTCACGTCTCATGTCTTACGTTTGACTTACTTTAACAGTAACAGCGCTGCGGTACTCAGTAGCGTCCAAAGACCCCGGCTTGGAGTGCACGTTTCTGCTAAGTAGCACAAATGCGTCTCACGTCTCATGTCTTACGTTTGACTTACTTTAACAGTAACAGCGCTGCGGTACTCAGTAGCGTCCAAAGACCCCGGCTTGGAGTGCACGTTTCTGCTAAGTAGCACAAATGCGTCTCACGTCTCATGTCTTATGTTTGACTTACTTTAACAGTAACAGCGCTGAGATACTCAGTAGCGTCCAAAGACCCCGGCTTGGAGTGCACGTTTCTGCTAAGTAGCACAAATGCGTCTCACGTCTCATGTCTTATGTTTGACTTACTTTAACAGTAACAGCGCTGCGATACTCAGTAGCGTCCAAAGACCCCGGCTTGGAGTGCACGTTTCTGCTAAGTAGCACAAATGCGTCTCACGTCTCATGTCTTATGTTTGACTTACTTTAACAGTAACAGCGCTGAGATACTCAGTAGCGTCCAAAGACCCCGGCTTGAGTGCACGTTTCTGCTAAGTAGCACAAATGCGTCTCACGTCTCATGTCTTATGTTTGACTTACTTTAACAGTAACAGCGCTGAGATACTCAGTAGCGTCCAAAGACCCCGGCTTGGAGTGCACGTTTCTGCTAAGTAGCACAAATGCGTCTCACGTCTCATGTCTTATGTTTGACTTACTTTAACAGTAACAGCGCTGAGATACTCAGTAGCGTCCAAAGACCCCGGCTTGGAGTGCACGTTTCTGCTAAGTAGCACAAATGCGTCTCACGTCTCATGTCTTATGTTTGACTTACTTTAACAGTAACAGCGCTGAGATACTCAGTAGCGTCCAAAGACCCCGGCTTGGAGTGCACGTTTCTGCTAAGTAGCACAAATGCGTCTCACGTCTCATGTCTTATGTTTGACTTACTTTAACAGTAACAGCGCTGAGATACTCAGTAGCGTCCAAAGACCCCGGCTTGGAGTGCACGTTTCTGCTAAGTAGCACAAATGCGTCTCACGTCTCATGTCTTATGTTTGACTTACTTTAACAGTAACAGCGCTGAGATACTCAGTAGCGTCCAAAGACCCCGGCTTGGAGTGCACGTTTCTGCTAAGTAGCACAAATGCGTCTCACGTCTCATGTCTTATGTTTGACTTACTTTAACAGTAACAGCGCTGAGATACTCAGTAGCGTCCAAAGACCCCGGCTTGGAGTGCACGTTTCTGCTAAGTAGCACAAATGCGTCTCACGTCTCATGTCTTATGTTTGACTTACTTTAACAGTAACAGCGCTGAGATACTCAGTAGCGTCCAAAGACCCCGGCTTGGGTGCACGTTTCTCTAAGTAGCACAAATGCGTCTCACGTCTCATGTCTTATGTTTGACTTACTTTAACAGTAACAGCGCTGAGATACTCAGTAGCGTCCAAAGACCCCGGCTTGGAGTGCACGTTTCTGCTAAGTAGCACAAATGCGTCTCACGTCTCATGTCTTATGTTTGACTTACTTTAACAGTAACAGCGCTGAGATACTCAGTAGCGTCCAAAGACCCCGGCTTGGAGTGCACGTTTCTGCTAAGTAGCACAAATGCGTCTCACGTCTCATGTCTTATGTTTGACTTACTTTAACAGTAACAGCGCTGAGATACTCAGTAGCGTCCAAAGACCCCGGCTTGGAGTGCACGTTTCTGCTAAGTAGCACAAATGCGTCTCACGTCTCATGTCTTATGTTTGACTTACTTTAACAGTAACAGCGCTGCGATACTCAGTAGCGTCCAAAGACCCCGGCTTGGAGTGCACGTTTCTGCTAAGTAGCACAAATGCGTCTCACGTCTCATGTCTTATGTTTGACTTACTTTAACAGTAACAGCGCTGAGATACTCAGTAGCGTCCAAAGACCCCGGCTTGGAGTGCACGTTTCTGCTAAGTAGCACAAATGCGTCTCACGTCTCATGTCTTATGTTTGACTTACTTTAACAGTAACAGCGCTGAGATACTCAGTAGCGTCCAAAGACCCCGGCTTGGAGTGCACGTTTCTGCTAAGTAGCACAAATGCGTCTCACGTCTCATGTCTTATGTTTGACTTACTTTAACAGTAACAGCGCTGAGATACTCAGTAGCGTCCAAAGACCCCGGCTTGGAGTGCACGTTTCTGCTAAGTAGCACAAATGCGTCTCACGTCTCATGTCTTATGTTTGACTTACTTTAACAGTAACAGCGCTGAGATACTCAGTAGCGTCCAAAGACCCCGGCTTGGAGTGCACGTTTCTGCTAAGTAGCACAAATGCGTCTCACGTCTCATGTCTTATGTTTGACTTACTTTAACAGTAACAGCGCTGAGATACTCAGTAGCGTCCAAAGACCCGTGCTTGGAGTGCACGTTTCTGCTAAGTAGCACAAATGCGTCTCACGTCTCATGTCTTATGTTTGACTTACTTTAACAGTAACAGCGCTGAGATACTCAGTAGCGTCCAAAGACCCCGGCTTGAGTGCACGTTTCTGCTAAGTAGCACAAATGCGTCTCACGTCTCATGTCTTATGTTTGACTTACTTTAACAGTAACAGCGCTGAGATACTCAGTAGCGTCCAAAGACCCCGGCTTGGAGTGCACGTTTCTGCTAAGTAGCACAAATGCGTCTCACGTCTCATGTCTTATGTTTGACTTACTTTAACAGTAACAGCGCTGAGATACTCAGTAGCGTCCAAAGACCCCGGCTTGGAGTGCACGTTTCTGCTAAGTAGCACAAATGCGTCTCACGTCTCATGTCTTATGTTTGACTTACTTTAACAGTAACAGCGCTGAGATACTCAGTAGCGTCCAAAGACCCCGGCTTGGAGTGCACGTTTCTGCTAAGTAGCACAAATGCGTCTCACGTCTCATGTCTTATGTTTGACTTACTTTAACAGTAACAGCGCTGAGATACTCAGTAGCGTCCAAAGACCCCGGCTTGGAGTGCACGTTTCTGCTAAGTAGCACAAATGCGTCTCACGTCTCATGTCTTACGTTTGACTTACTTTAACAGTAACAGCGCTGAGATACTCAGTAGCGTCCAAAGACCCCGGCTTGGAGTGCACGTTTCTGCTAAGTAGCACAAATGCGTCTCACGTCTCATGTCTTACGTTTGACTTACTTTAACAGTAACAGCGCTGCGATACTCAGTAGCGTCCAAAGACCCCGGCTTGGAGTGCACGTTTCTGCTAAGTAGCACAAATGCGTCTCACGTCTCATGTCTTACGTTTGACTTACTTTAACAGTAACAGCGCTGCGATACTCAGTAGCGTCCAAAGACCCCGGCTTGAGTGCACGTTTCTGCTAAGTAGCACAAATGCGTCTCACGTCTCATGTCTTATGTTTGACTTACTTTAACAGTAACAGCGCTGCGGTACTCAGTAGCGTCCAAAGACCCCGGCTTGGAGTGCACGTTTCTGCTAAGTAGCACAAATGCGTCTCACGTCTCATGTCTTACGTTTGACTTACTTTAACAGTAACAGCGCTGAGATACTCAGTAGCGTCCAAAGACCCCGGCTTGGAGTGCACGTTTCTGCTAAGTAGCACAAATGCGTCTCACGTCTCATGTCTTACGTTTGACTTACTTTAACAGTAACAGCGCTGCGGTACTCAGTAGCGTCCAAAGACCCCGGCTTGGAGTGCACGTTTCTGCTAAGTAGCACAAATGCGTCTCACGTCTCATGTCTTACGTTTGACTTACTTTAACAGTAACAGCGCTGCGATACTCAGTAGCGTCCAAAGACCCCGGCTTGGAGTGCACGTTTCTGCTAAGTAGCACAAATGCGTCTCACGTCTCATGTCTTACGTTTGACTTACTTTAACAGTAACAGCGCTGCGATACTCAGTAGCGTCCAAAGACCCCGGCTTGGAGTGCACGTTTCTGCTAAGTAGCACAAATGCGTCTCACGTCTCATGTCTTACGTTTGACTTACTTTAACAGTAACAGCGCTGCGATACTCAGTAGCGTCCAAAGACCCCGGCTTGGAGTGCACGTTTCGGCTTAAGAGCACAAATGCGTCTCACGTCTCATGTCTTATGTTTGACTTACTTTAACAGTAACAGCGCTGCGGTACTCAGTAGCGTCCAAAGACCCCGGCTTGGAGTGCACGTTTCTGCTAAGTAGCACAAATGCGTCTCACGTCTCATGTCTTACGTTTGACTTACTTTAACAGTAACAGCGCTGAGATACTCAGTAGCGTCCAAAGACCCCGGCTTGGAGTGCACGTTTCTGCTAAGTAGCACAAATGCGTCTCACGTCTCATGTCTTACGTTTGACTTACTTTAACAGTAACAGCGCTGAGATACTCAGTAGCGTCCAAAGACCCCGGCTTGGAGTGCACGTTTCGGCTTAAGAGCACAAATGCGTCTCACGTCTCATGTCTTACGTTTGACTTACTTTAACAGTAACAGCGCTGCGGTACTCAGTAGCGTCCAAAGACCCCGGCTTGGAGTGCACGTTTCTGCTAAGTAGCACAAATGCGTCTCACGTCTCATGTCTTACGTTTGACTTACTTTAACAGTAACAGCGCTGAGATACTCAGTAGCGTCCAAAGACCCCGGCTTGGAGTGCACGTTTCTGCTAAGTAGCACAAATGCGTCTCACGTCTCATGTCTTACGTTTGACTTACTTTAACAGTAACAGCGCTGCGGTACTCAGTAGCGTCCAAAGACCCCGGCTTGGGTGCACGTTTCTGCTAAGTAGCACAAATGCGTCTCACGTCTCATGTCTTACGTTTGACTTACTTTAACAGTAACAGCGCTGAGATACTCAGTAGCGTCCAAAGACCCCGGCTTGGAGTGCACGTTTCTGCTAAGTAGCACAAATGCGTCTCACGTCTCATGTCTTACGTTTGACTTACTTTAACAGTAACAGCGCTGAGATACTCAGTAGCGTCCAAAGACCCCGGCTTGGAGTGCACGTTTCTGCTAAGTAGCACAAATGCGTCTCACGTCTCATGTCTTACGTTTGACTTACTTTAACAGTAACAGCGCTGAGATACTCAGTAGCGTCCAAAGACCCGGCTTGGAGTGCACGTTTCGGCTTAAGAGCACAAATGCGTCTCACGTCTCATGTCTTATGTTTGACTTACTTTAACAGTAACAGCGCTGAGATACTCAGTAGCGTCCAAAGACCCCGGCTTGGAGTGCACGTTTCTGCTAAGTAGCACAAATGCGTCTCACGTCTCATGTCTTATGTTTGACTTACTTTAACAGTAACAGCGCTGAGATACTCAGTAGCGTCCAAAGACCCCGGCTTGGAGTGCACGTTTCTGCTAAGTAGCACAAATGCGTCTCACGTCTCATGTCTTATGTTTGACTTACTTTAACAGTAACAGCGCTGAGATACTCAGTAGCGTCCAAAGACCCCGGCTTGGAGTGCACGTTTCTGCTAAGTAGCACAAATGCGTCTCACGTCTCATGTCTTATGTTTGACTTACTTTAACAGTAACAGCGCTGAGATACTCAGTAGCGTCCAAAGACCCCGGCTTGGAGTGCACGTTTCTGCTAAGTAGCACAAATGCGTCTCACGTCTCATGTCTTATGTTTGACTTACTTTAACAGTAACAGCGCTGAGATACTCAGTAGCGTCCAAAGACCCCGGCTTGGAGTGCACGTTTCTGCTAAGTAGCACAAATGCGTCTCACGTCTCATGTCTTATGTTTGACTTACTTTAACAGTAACAGCGCTGAGATACTCAGTAGCGTCCAAAGACCCCGGCTTGGAGTGCACGTTTCTGCTAAGTAGCACAAATGCGTCTCACGTCTCATGTCTTACGTTTGACTTACTTTAACAGTAACAGCGCTGAGATACTCAGTAGCGTCCAAAGACCCCGGCTTGGAGTGCACGTTTCTGCTAAGTAGCACAAATGCGTCTCACGTCTCATGTCTTACGTTTGACTTACTTTAACAGTAACAGCGCTGCGATACTCAGTAGCGTCCAAAGACCCCGGCTTGGAGTGCACGTTTCTGCTAAGTAGCACAAATGCGTCTCACGTCTCATGTCTTATGTTTGACTTAGGGTCAGGTAGGCTACAGTGACTCGGATTTCTTCAATCAATAAAATTTTATAGATAACTTTGAAGCATCAAACTGAAATTCATATCTAGGATGTATTGATCAATACTCTTTCGTTTCACATTATCAATTTTTGCAATAACACGACACTGAGGTCACCAGACATGTTTTTCTAGAAAAAAAAATGTGAGTCACTGTGTACCTGTACCTGTCTACACCGACTCAACCTCTGTGGTACACAGTGACTCTAACAGTTTATATGGACTTGGCAACCCTGTCGTGCAAGTATAATATTTATTGAAACTATGCATTTTAATCAATTATATTTGTCAAAGTATTCTATTCATATCATTGCTATTGCCATAAGAAATATTTTACAATTGTCTGTTAATGTTTCTAAAAATAGAAAGATGAGCCAGTACTGAATGTTAGAGTCACTGTGTACCACTGAAATTTGAGCCAGTTTAGACGCCGACGCTATTTTGAAATAATTAACCTACAAATATTACCAGACTACTCTAAGACCTAGCAAATCTAGTTTATTACCTAGTATTTGAACACCACTTTCAATCATAATAATTACATTTTCCTAAATCTTTCAATCTTAACCGATAAAATCACATGTGTGGTACCTTGAAAAGCATTTTTAGAGGTGCAAAACCAATCGCATATTTTTTTTACAATCAAACCGTACTGGAGTGGACGGATGATTGGTTTGTATGTGTTTGGTTATCAAGAGCAACCATTATGTTAAGAATAGAGATAGACATAGCTGTCCTATTACGAAATATAACCGTGAGTCAATGTACCCGCCTGAGTCACCGATCCCTACCTGACCCTACTTTAACAGTAACAGCGCTGCGGTACTCAGTAGCGTCCAAAGACCCCGGCTTGGAGTGCACGTTTCTGCTAAGTAGCACAAATGCGTCTCACGTCTCATGTCTTACGTTTGACTTACTTTAACAGTAACAGCGCTGAGATACTCAGTAGCGTCCAAAGACCCCGGCTTGGAGTGCACGTTTCTGCTAAGTAGCACAAATGCGTCTCACGTCTCATGTCTTACGTTTGACTTACTTTAACAGTAACAGCGCTGCGATACTCAGTAGCGTCCAAAGACCCCGGCTTGAGTGCACGTTTCTGCTAAGTAGCACAAATGCGTCTCACGTCTCATGTCTTATGTTTGACTTACTTTAACAGTAACAGCGCTGCGGTACTCAGTAGCGTCCAAAGACCCCGGCTTGATTGCACGTTTCTGCTAAGTAGCACAAATGCGTCTCACGTCTCATGTCTTACGTTTGACTTACTTTAACAGTAACAGCGCTGAGATACTCAGTAGCGTCCAAAGACCCCGGCTTGGAGTGCACGTTTCTGCTAAGTAGCACAAATGCGTCTCACGTCTCATGTCTTACGTTTGACTTACTTTAACAGTAACAGCGCTGCGATACTCAGTAGCGTCCAAAGACCCCGGCTTGGAGTGCACGTTTCTGCTAAGTAGCACAAATGCGTCTCACGTCTCATGTCTTACGTTTGACTTACTTTAACAGTAACAGCGCTGCGGTACTCAGTAGCGTCCAAAGACCCCGGCTTGGAGTGCACGTTTCGGCTTAAGAGCACAAATGCGTCTCACGTCTCATGTCTTATGTTTGACTTACTTTAACAGTAACAGCGCTGCGGTACTCAGTAGCGTCCAAAGACCCCGGCTTGGAGTGCACGTTTCGGCTTAAGAGCACAAATGCGTCTCACGTCTCATGTCTTATGTTTGACTTACTTTAACAGTAACAGCGCTGCGATACTCAGTAGCGTCCAAAGACCCCGGCTTGGAGTGCACGTTTCGGCTTAAGAGCACAAATGCGTCTCACGTCTCATGTCTTATGTTTGACTTACTTTAACAGTAACAGCGCTGCGGTACTCAGTAGCGTCCAAAGACCCCGGCTTGGAGTGCACGTTTCTGCTAAGTAGCACAAATGCGTCTCACGTCTCATGTCTTACGTTTGACTTACTTTAACAGTAACAGCGCTGCGGTACTCAGTAGCGTCCAAAGACCCCGGCTTGGAGTGCACGTTTCGGCTTAAGAGCACAAATGCGTCTCACGTCTCATGTCTTATGTTTGACTTACTTTAACAGTAACAGCGCTGCGATACTCAGTAGCGTCCAAAGACCCCGGCTTGGAGTGCACGTTTCGGCTTAAGAGCACAAATGCGTCTCACGTCTCATGTCTTACGTTTGACTTACTTTAACAGTAACAGCGCTGCGATACTCAGTAGCGTCCAAAGACCCCGGCTTGGAGTGCACGTTTCTGCTAAGTAGCACAAATGCGTCTCACGTCTCATGTCTTACGTTTGACTTACTTTAACAGTAACAGCGCTGCGATACTCAGTAGCGTCCAAAGACCCCGGCTTGGGTGCACGTTTCGGCTTAAGAGCACAAATGCGTCTCACGTCTCATGTCTTACGTTTGACTTACTTTAACAGTAACAGCGCTGCGGTACTCAGTAGCGTCCAAAGACCCCGGCTTGGTGCACGTTTCTGCTAAGTAGCACAAATGCGTCTCACGTCTCATGTCTTATGTTTGACTTACTTTAACAGTAACAGCGCTGCGGTACTCAGTAGCGTCCAAAGACCCCGGCTTGGAGTGCACGTTTCTGCTAAGTAGCACAAATGCGTCTCACGTCTCATGTCTTATGTTTGACTTACTTTAACAGTAACAGCGCTGCGGTACTCAGTAGCGTCCAAAGACCCCGGCTTGGAGTGCACGTTTCTGCTAAGTAGCACAAATGCGTCTCACGTCTCATGTCTTACGTTTGACTTACTTTAACAGTAACAGCGCTGCGGTACTCAGTAGCGTCCAAAGACCCCGGCTTGGAGTGCACGTTTCGGCTTAAGAGCACAAATGCGTCCAAATAGCCAAATACGTTGATCGTCTCGAGGTCCAGAGTTTTTATCAGCATCGATGTGAACTGAAGGAAAAATACAATGTTAATACAAAACTTGAAAAAAGATTTATTTATTTACAACACTACATAAATAGTAAAACTGAAAAACAGTTTTTAACCGATTTATAGTGTAGCTTAAATAAAAAAAAAAACTGAAAAACAATTGTTTACTGATTTACAGGAACACTTAAATAAGAAAGCTGAAAAACAGTTTTCACTGATTTCTCTTATATCCCTTTGTCGCTTCTTACGACACCCACAGGATATGGGGTGATGCTATTCTTAGCCGGCACCACACGGCAAAATAAATTCATACTTTTAGAAAAGAGCCCTTGATTTGTTGATTTAGGCCGATCTGCTGTGATGACTTGTGAAACCAAGTCGAAACACCAGTGGCCTATGCAACGATGCTACAGGCTACAATTCTTCAGGCGAAATTCGATGTACATTAGTGCGTAGCCGGTTTAATTATGGGATAATAATGGCTAACCGTCAACGCAATGTACATCGAATTTCGCCTGTAGAATTGTAGCCTGTAGCTTCATTGCATAGGCGGTAGTGTTATTATTTATTCTTATAGCATAGGCCACAGGTAATTAGTTTAACGCAAGATAAACAATAAACTTTGTGAATTGTTTACAATTGTTTGTTTACAAACAACCCGGTAAATCATTACAATCAGAGAATATCAAACTAAAAATACTTCATAGGATACTTAATACTCATCTTTCTGCAATTATCACAAATCAATTGGGGCCAGCGCAACATGATTTGTTTAAACACGAAATCATTGGCTATGTTTCACTACCCCTACCGAACAGCTACAACTAAAATATACAAGGAAACCAACTTGATGAACATCAAGCAACTATATATCATACTTGCATTCTTATACGAAAAGTACTTAAACAGACCATTCATACATCAATCCAGTTCATGCAAACGAGGCACGTAACAAAGGGGACAACGCGACGAACTAGCTACCTTGTATTACCAAAAACTAGAACTAACTACGGTAAAAAAATGTTTCCTTACGAAGGAGCGCAACTTTTCAATAAATTACCCTCATCAATCAAAAATAGCAACTCACTTATAGAATTTAAACGTAAACTAGCTATACATATTACGAATACTATTTTAATCGAATGAATATTTAACCCTACTACATGTTTCTTATTTGGTTGTGTTTTTTCGAGAGATGGTTGGTAGGAATCGTTTTATAAGTAAAATTAGTTATTACTTTCTGGTGTGCGACCGACGGATAAAATATGTAATAATTTAATTAAGTTTAATTCTCGTGTAAGTGACTCAATGTCTTTTATGAGAATGAATAAATAATCTTTAAACCTATGTTTTTTGGCCGGCCGCCTGCCTGACGTCAATCCTCTTTGGGAATGCTATTGTAGGTAGTATTACCGCCACTATGCGGTTGACCATAGTCGACAGATGTTTAGCCGAGGTCAAAACAAAAACTCTACGTCGCCTGTTACGTAACAACCTGAGTGGACTAGGGGTGGCAGTATTCTTATCCGCTACCACAGGATATTTAATACTATTCATGAGAAATGAACAATTCGTCTAAGAAAACGTGTACCTAAGAACGTTTTACAGGCATTATCAGCCTATTAAATAAAGCCTATCGAGGTTTGGTAAACGAGAAAATTATGGGTGGGTCCCATGCAAAATTTTCGTTTCCCAACATTATGCTCCACAGTAAAAGTTGTTCAGTTTCAAATGCTTACAAAGTTTTCGGTAGTAGGTACTGCAACTTCAAAATGTACCTCAATGTTCATACATAATGTATACCTCTATAAATCAGTCTACCGCAGGACACGGGCTTCTCCCTGTTAGGGGGGTATTGCCATACTCACCCCGCCTGGCAACACGGATTGGCGAGCGCAGTGCAAGATCTTCTGACCATTCCCTGGATGATTCCGTTAGTCGCTTTTTACGACACCCATGGGTAGAATTAGGGTGATGCTATTTAACCAGCGTGAAGGTGAAATTAAACTTCGGGCGCTTTACGCGGTGTATCTCATACAAGTATATACGAAACAGTAATTTTGACAGCGGCATGACACACAGCGCGCCCAAAGTTTAATTTCACTTTTTCTTTACGATAGTAGTAGTTGGGTAGAGCAGCAATATCCGGGGTTATAGGTTCAACTCTTGCAAAGAATTGCTTCCGATATTTTCATGTTTGTTTGCAAGGCTTTGTTAACCCGCCGAGAGTGTGGCAGGGTATGTCATACCCAGACTGTTACTTAACTGCGCATATTTTTGTAAACAACTGCAATTTTTCCTTGTCGCTCCATGTAGCTGCAGTTAAAGATGTGCGGAAAAGGATACTTACGTGATTGTATTGTAACACAAACCAGGATTGAAGATAATCACGTATAAAGTGCTGTTGGGTATGTAATACCCTGCCACATAGTTGGCGTATAGTACATTTATTGGCAAAATATTGCTTTGATGTTTATTTATTTCGATTAATTTAAGTATTTTTTTTTATAGTTTTGGTTGAATTTGAGTTATTCTCAACTATAAATTAAACTAAGATCTATTTTTGGCGAATTTTTGCAAGAATCTTCAGTAGACTCAAGCTCTGAGAATGAAATAGACCATACATTTTGTATGCAAAAAATGCACTATATTGGACTCAGATTATTAAGGTGTTATCATTTTTCCAACCTTGAGAATTATATATTTTCGATAACTTGTTTTATTATATTTTTGAGTTTTATAAAGTTTTTGAAGAATTCATTTCATTTTATAATATTTTGAGGCTAGTAAAAGATGTGCTTATTTGGTTGGTGGATGGTGCCGTGTGATGCCGGCCTAGAATAGCATCACCCCAATTCTACCCGTGGGTGTCGTAAAAAGCGACTAAGGGATAATTATCCAGAGAATGGGCAGCAGCGTTCCCTGTGAATTAAACATCTTGCACTGCGCTCGCCAATCCGCCTGCCAAGCGTGGTGAGTATGGCAATACCCCCCAATACGGGGGAGGCCCATGTCCAGCAGTGGACTGTTGTGGTTGTTAAGGTAAGGTAAAAGATGTGCTTATTTTTTTACCTTAAAATTACCAGGTGTCATTTCTTTAATGTTTATTTTATGAAGAAATAGTGATATATTACCTAACTTATATTCATAATAATGTTAACATACAACACTTGCATAAAATGTAAATAAAAAATATTACGGCTATTTAGAAAAATAAATATAGGCAATAAAAAATCTGGGTATGTCATACCCTGCCACATCGCCCGTGTTACGTTTCCTCGCCACAACCTGCGCGGGTTAAGAGGGAGAATGAAATACTTCATCATCTTCCTGCCTATATCCTAATTACTTGGGGTCGGCGCAACAAGTTTTGTTTAAATACAAAATCATGTTGCACAAGGACGGCCGCCTGCATGACGTCAACCCTCTTTAGGAATGCTATCGTAGGTCGTATTACCGCTACCATACGCTTGATCATAGTCGGCAGATAGCCATGGTCAAAAACTCTACTTCGTTTTTTACGAAACACCCTGAGAAGAAAAGGGATAGCAGAATTCTTAGTCGCTACCACTCGGAAATATGAAATACTTGTACACTAGTTTTTACTAGTTTTAACAAGCGATTCATGCTGTTGTTCACACTTCAAAAATAATGGGCTCTTGACTGAAGCGGAAGATTGTTTTAATACAGTACGGTCATTCGAATAGGCCATATTTGACAGCTGTCAAACCCATACTAGAAGACATGTCAACAAAGAAAAAGTTGACCTTATGTCGTAATCATAATCATAATCAATTTATTGGTAAAATGTTAATTTACATGTCAAAAATAATAGTAATAAATATTATTAATAATTCAATTAAGTAAAATAAGTACAATGTCAATTGATTGATCGTAGCATTAACATGATTTTGACAGCTGTCAAATATGACCTATTCAAACGACCGTACTACTGTACCCTTGCGGGGTAGATAGAGCGTAAATTTCAAACCCCTTAGTCGCCTCTTACGACACACACGGGAAAGATATGGGGCGATGCTACGACACACACGGGAAAGATATGGGGCGATGCTATTCTAAGCCGGCACCACACGGCAAAGCCCTAGTAAAAATGTGAATTACAACTTCAACTTGTAGACAAGAACTGAAACTGACAAGTTTAGTGTCTCGAGTTCTCGACACACTACAACCGAAATTACGCGACGGAATTCGGCGCCATTACGCCAGGAATGTTATTTGCATACGGATGGCACACTTCAGCCGAAATTCCGTCATTAAAATTACGTTACTGAATGTCAGTCCGAAGTAATATAATTTCGGCGCTTATAGTGTATACTCCCAAACAAAAACGTCAAAAACTGACGGAACAGGATTCAGCCGCCGAATTTCGGTCGCATAATTTCAGTCGTAGTCTGTCTATACACTTATACTGTCTCTGGCACATACATATATATCTTGCCTATGTCCTACGCCTTGCCCACGCCTATAGTCACAGATTGTCAGCCTTTCATTTTCCAAAAAGGCATTCTCCCAGTATGTGTAATACATAATATACCTTCCTCTTGAATCAACATCTATTAAGTACAAAAAATCGCATCAAAATCCGTTGTGTTGTTTAGGAGTAGGTATCTAGTGAATTCCACGACAGACATACAGACAGAGAAACGCAAAAAGCGACTTCATCTTATACTATGTAATATACGTATCGATTTCGACCTGTGTTCCTCGGGGAAAGTTGTTCAGATTTTTACACCTAGGTTTATGTGCTGCCGATCGTACCTGCTGTTACAATAATAATATTCTCGGTAAGTTTTGACGGTTTGTTTGTTTAGCTAATGGTTTGAGGGCTTGGAGCTTAGAGTATATTATAAGAAAGCTATAGAGTGCGCGTTTCGCCCCGCGTCGTACTGTCAAAGCGTAAGCAGTTGCTTTCTAGATACATACGTCAAATGTATGAGGAGTTATAGAGGTTCAATAGTGTTGTCACTGGCGTTTTCCTACTGATGGACAGAGGTTGTGTTCTGACTACTGCCAGCCGTTCTAACATTTTAGGCGCACTATAAAGCTAGCTTAAATATACTCTAAGGTTAGGAGTGAAGCCGCAGATTGAATTAGCAGTGTCATCAACTTCAGCAACAATAGCCCTACCCCAAAGAGATCAACACTTAGAGAATACAGCATGTTAATATAAATTCGTGCCATGGCTTCACGGTAGGTTTAGTATCGATGAAGGATGCCGTGAAAATTATTAAAAAGTTCCTGGTTCAACAATGATTTTTGGACTTAGTCAAAATTTGATTCAAATCCTATATCCCAGCTATAAAATTCGTTCAAACTCAAAGTTAGTTAGACAAAAGTAATATCATTGGCACTCTCGAAACAACTATGTAAAGCCGCAGATTGAATTAGCAGTGTCATCAACTTCATCAATACCCCTACCCCAAATGGATCAATATTATGCTGATTTTACAGGGTGTAAGAGGCAGTCCACAGAATACTGATAGGGTACATTCTGACGATGAAACTGAACAGCTTTCCCTGAGGAATACTATCTTTATCAACGTCAAAAATGTTTGACGTCTGTTAGTGAAAGCAATCAGCTTATTTATTGTGAGTTTGTAATTTTTTGTCATTTACTGACATATAGGTGTATTTTTATTAGTGGCGGATCCGTTAAGGGTGTGTTCTGTCAATGAAACTGAACAACTTTCCCTAAGGAACATAGGCCGAAATATGAAAAAAAAATTTGGCCCTCCCATACAAATTGACCCGGCCGGCCAACACACTTAGTATGGGAAGACCAAAATTTATTTTCGTATTTCGACCTTTGTTCCTTGGGGAAAGTTGTTCAGTTTCATTGACAGAACACACCCTTAACGCATCCGCCACTAATAAAAATACACCCTATATATTCCAGCGGAAAGTTGTTCAGTTTCATGTTCAGTTTTAATATTCGTTTACACCCTGTATAATAACTACGACTGGTAAAACCACTCCTCGCAAGCTTTTCCGTATGCGAAATTGTATAAAAAGTTGAACCCCTTTAAACTTTAACCAAAGTCGAAAGTTGAAGAAAGTCATTAGTGAATTAATAATTAATGATATTGTCGATAAATTTAAAACAATAATAACAAGGAAGTGTAGGTATTTAATGCCATGTGATGCCGACTTAGAATAGCATCACTCCAATTCTACAAGTGGGTGTCGTAAAAAGTGACTAAGGGATAATCATCCAGGCAATGGGCAGCAGCGTTCCCTGTCAATGCAACATCTTGCACTGCGCTCGCCAATCCGCCTGCCAAGCGTGGTGAGTATGGCAATACCCCCCGATAGGGAAAGGCCCGTGTCCAACAGTGGACTGTTGTGGCTGTTATGGTCAGCTTTGCAAATACTTTCCATGTTTGGAAGTTTGTAAAAAGGACATTGCCCAAAGTGGACCAAATAGCGACCAGCATTGAGACATAGTGCATAACGTTCCTAAGGCTAATACTACTCTAAAAACCAAACCACATCAAAATCCGTCGCTGGAGTCTTGAGAAAAATGACATTATACTGGGTGTTACAAAACAACCAATAAAGCTGAAAGGAGGTCAAGGTACTGGTAAAACTGAACAACTTTCCCTATGGAACATGGGTCGAAATACGAAAAAAAAATTTAGACCTCCCATACAAAATGAACTCATTTGTATGGGACTTTTTATGGGTTGTTTTGTAACACGTTGTATTTCAGATTTCCCATCAACGAAAAATCATAGCCAACAGCTTTTTTCTAGAATAAAGGACGGTAATCATTGAATCAATCAACTTTAATCAGTGTATTACTTCCTGAACAGCTATTACCACCGGTGTTACTCAGGGTGTCGTTTTATCCCCTTTTCTTTTGTACGGGCATTGAACCAAGTAGCGACCCGCATTGAGACATGGTGCATCATGTTCCTAAGACTAATACTAGTCTGAAACCCAAACCACATCAAAATCCGTCGCTGGAGTCTTGAGAAAAATGACATTATATTTCAGGTTTTCTATTAACGAAAAATCAAAGCCTACAAATAACTTATTTCTATAATAAGAGATGGTTGTCATTGAATCAGTCAACCACTTTAATCAGTCTATTACTTCCTGAACAGCTATTACCACCGGTGTTACTCAGGGTGTCGTTTTATCCCCTTTTCTTTTGTACAGACGTTGAACCAAATAGAGACCCGCATTGAGACATGATGCATCATGTTCCTAAGACTAATACTAGTCTGAAACTCAAACCACATCAAAATCCGTTGCAGAAGTCTTGAGAAAAATGTCATTATATTTCAGGTTTTCCATTAACGACACCCTGAATAATACCGGTGGTAATAGCTGTTCAGGAAGTAAAAGACTGACTGATTTTTGAAATAAGTTGTTGGCTATGATTTTTCGTTAATGGAAAACCTGAAACAGAATGTAATTTTTCTCAAGACTCCAGCGACGGATTTTTATGTGGTTTGGGTTTCAGATTAGTATTAGTCTTAGAAACATTATGCACTATGTCTCAATGCGGGTCGCTACTTGGTTCAATGCCCGTACAAAAGAAAAGGGGATAAAACGACACCCTGAGTAACACCGGTGGTAATAGCTGTTCAGGAAGTAAAAGACTGACTGATTTTTGAAATAAGTTGTTGGCTATGATTTTTCGTTAATGGAAAACCTGAAACAGAATGTAATTTTTCTCAAGACTCCAGCGACGGATTTTATGTGGTTTGGGTTTCAGATTAGTATTAGTCTTAGAAACATTATGCACTATGTCTCAATGCGGGTCGCTACTTGGTTCAATGCCCGTACAAAAGAAAAGGGGATAAAACGACACCCTGAGTAACACCGGTGGTAATAGCTGTTCAGGAAGTAATAGACTGATTAAAGTGGTTGATTGATTCAATGATTACCGCTGTCGGCTATGATTTTTCATTGATGGGAAACCTGAAATATAATGTCATTTTTCTCAAGACTCCAGCGACGGATTTTGGTGTGGTTTGGGTTTCAGACTAGTATTAGTTTTCGGAACATGATGCACTTTGTCTCAATGCAGGTTGCTGTTTGGTTCAACGCCCGTACAAAAAAAAGGGGATAAAACGACACCCTGAGTAACACCGGTGGTAATAGCTGTTCAGGAAGTAATAGACTGATCAAAGTGGTTGATTCATTTAATGACTACCGTCTTTTATTTTTGAAATAAGTTGTTGGCTATGATTTTTCGTTAATGGAAAACCTGAAACAGAATGTAATTTTTCTCAAGACTCCAGCGACGGATTTTTATGTGGTTTGGGTTTCAGATTAGTATTAGTCTTAGAAACATTATGCACTATGTCTCAATGCGGGTCGCTACTTGGTTCAATGCCCGTACAAAAGAAAAGGGGATAAAACGACACCCTGAGTAACACCGGTGGTAATAGCTGTTCAGGAATTAATAGACTGATTAAAGTGGTTGATTGATTTAATGAATACAATCTGTTATTGGAGAAATAACTTATTTTTTGGCTATGATTTTGCGTTAATGGAAAACCTGAAACAGAATGTAATTTTTGTCAAGACTCCAGCAACGGATTTTGATGTGGTTTGGGTTTCAGACTAGTATTAGTTTTCAGAACATGATGCACTATGTCTCAATGCAGGTCGCTACTGGGTTCAACGCCCGTACAAAAGAAAAAGGGACAAAACGACACCCTGAGTAACACCGGTGGTAATAGCTGTTCAGGAAGTAATAGACTGATTAAAGTGGTTGATTGATTCAATGATTACCGCTGTCGGCTATGATTTTTCATTGATGGGAAACCTGAAATATAATGTCATTTTTCTCGAGACTCCAGCGACGGATTTTGATGTGGTTTGGGTTTCAGACTACTATTAGTCTTAGGAACATTATGCACTATGTCCCTATGCGGGTCTCTGTTTGGTCCAAGGTCTATACACAAATGGGCAATCTCCTTTAATTGTCATTCTTACCTCTTGTCCATTAACACCAACATGGAACTCCCTCTTTTCCTTTCCATAAGGTTTATTCTCGTATTGAATCTCGAACTTATTTTAGTCTTGGGTTAAAGGGATATCAACTTATATAAGTTGTTCATACAGTTGCTAAGAACAACCAGTTCAGTTGATCCCTTACGTGGGGTGGATTAATGTGCTGCTGCTTGTGGAGTCTGACTAGTTTCTAAAGTTTGACAACTGTCAAATCCATACTAGAAGAAATATCAACAAAGGAAAGGGCCTTATTCGGCAGCATTAGTATGGATTTAGCAGCTGTCAAAATGATCCGAAGTGTAGTATTTTTAACCTTACCTCTTGTCCATTGACTCCAACATGGAACTCCCTCTTTTCCTTTCCATAAGGCCTATTCTCGTATTGAATCTCGAACTTATTCTCCTGGTTTTCCTATACAGACAAACAGATAGATAAATTATCATGTTTGTTGATTAAGTTTACAATACAAAGAACAAACTAAACAATAAGACTGCAAATTTGTAGGTAGGTTAGTACCTAGTAAGCAAAATTGAATAAAAACAGAAACAATTAAAAATAGACAACAGAGAAACAAATGAGGTATAATTTGGACCCCGAATTGGCATCATCTTATATTCTTTATTGTACACAGTTACAAAAAAACACATACCTGCAGAAAAAAACATGTACAAAGGCATGTACATCATTGTTATAGGTAAATTGAAAATTCGTTAGTGACCGCTGGGACTTGAACCCGGGAGCGTCGGGCACTATACTATTGCTCTGCCAACTGAGCTACGGGCGCCTGGCCGACCCCAAGTCCCGGCAGCGGTCGCTAATGAATTTTTCAATTTTCAAATTTTTCATTTATAAGAATAATACGGGGTGTTAGGGACGGTGTAACGAAAACTTTGCAGGCGTGCTCAGATCATGAAACTTAACAACTTTTACTATGGAGCCAATGGTGGGAAACGAAAAAAATTTCCGACCTCCCATACAAAGTCAGTCAGCTGTACGTGAATTTTGTATGGGACAAATGAAAATTTTTTTTTGGTTTCCCACCATTGGCTCTTTAGTAAAAGTTGTTCAGTTTGAAGGTCTGATCATGCCTGCAAAGTTTTCGGTACACCGTCCCTAGCACCCTGTATAGCACATAATAGTTGGTTTTATAAGTAACAAGTACATGTGTTAAGAAACAAAAAACCCGACTGCGGTAATTTTAAAGTTGTATTTTGCTGTAAAAATCCGCCATCTTGAATTTATAATTTTTAATATAGCCAGTGTCACTCACGCTTTTGAGACGAATCTAACGACACCTCATATGTCAAAATCCAACTATCCGTTTGGGCTGCAGCCCGTGAAAAAGAATTTTCTTGTCCACATACATACATACTCTCGAAAAACATAACCCTCCTTCTGAGGCAGTCGGGTAGAAATAGTACCTTTACACTGCAAGAGTTGGTGGAATAGAGGCTGAAACCGCCGCTATAAGCCGCCGGGTGGTCAGTAAAGTCTATATTGAAGGGAGAGAGACTTTTGTGGTGGCCTGACAGGCAGATCTGTAACAAACGATTTAACTAATAAGGTGTAACAAAATCAACTGCAACCACTTTAAGGGGTGAAGCAGCGAAGAAAATTTTCCCCCAAGATCATCATCATCTTCATGCCCTTATCATGCACAAAATCGTGTTGCAAAGGATTGCAAGAACATATCTATGCCAAAATATGAGCAACAATGTTTTTGAGCTCCAATACAAATTAACTGGGTTTTATTTCGTAATTCGAACTACGTTCCTTGGGAACAGTTGTTCAGTTTCAAGGACTGGTTCACCATGTTTATTCATTTAAATATTTGCAGAGGATTATTTTTTATCCTGTAAATACAGCCTCTCACGCTAAATCATGAACAATTCATGGACAGACATGCACTGCTCAAGTTTTTACATTTGTCGTGGTTTCAAACCCAGACCATTCTCTTCTAGGTTTCTATAATTTTCTAGCGTGAAAATTTTGACTGATCGTTTTCTTAGTAATTCTCAACTGTATGTACGGTTGATTATACCACATAAGGTACCAGGGGTACACCAAAAGGACTGAATAGCCTTAGCGGCTCGCTGGCCAAATGTATGGAACATGCTGCACCTGAGAGAAGAGTTCTGAAATTTGGTACACTTAATCTTTAGGGTCAATGAATCGATTTGACCCGTAGTACACAATTTTAAAAAAATCCTATGAGGAGTAATGACGTCATCTTTTTTTTGTATGGGAAAAAAAAATTTTTGTTCCAAAACCTATCGTGTGTGGTATCAAATGAAAGGCCTTGCTAAGCCAATTCTAAAAATATATGACATTATTATATTTAAGTCACTTGTATAAAATTAAATAGGAAATAATTCTCGAAACATGCCACGTTTGGGCTTCTCCAGGTATGATACGGTTGAATCATTACTTATGAAATATACGTAATATAATGTGTAATATCCTCATCTCTAACCTCAAGAAAGGTACTACGGATTTTTTGTCTTTAAGTATTTTTTTTTTAATTTTAAAGTTACAGAAATTTATGAAAACACACTTAGTTGAAATTAGGCATCGAAAGTTCAATTTTGGTTACCGAGAATGATAAAAATAAAGCCAGATGAGATTTTAATTATATGTACATCATATTCGTTTTGCAAAAATAACATGTTATGTGCTACGGAGGGCACGGTTAACCCTCGGCCCCATCGCAGTCGCTCTCTATGAATAATTAGACGGCGGCGGTCGGTCAGGGTCGATAGATAGGGGCCGAATATTAACCATGGTTCATCGGGTCGTTTGTAGACTCAGTGTCCCACTTGACAGAACAAGATTTATTAATTATAAGATGATAAATACAGATGCGAGAGGAGTTTTGGTTCATCTTTATAATTTTCATTTGTCTATACACACATTATACCCACACCAGCATCCTTACATTTATTCCCAGGGTATCCATCACCTTCATCAGCTATTTGCCAGCAGAAATGTCCCGCCATGCTAAATATTCTTTTCCTTGAGGCCATATGTATATCTCATGTACCTATTTAAGCTGGGCTATTTTTGGTACTCCTGATGGTCTACATCAGGTTTTCAAAACCTTTGATTTCTAATTGCTAGTAGGAGGGCCCAATCAAGCTGAATTATTTTTTCATCGAGGACGTATATGTATCTCCTGTAGTTCTCAAAACCTTCGATTTATATTTTCCAGCAGACACGTCCCATCGCGCTAAACAATTTTTGCTTTGGGACTTTATAATATGTCTCTCCTGTAGTTTAGCTGGGCTCTTGGAGGTGCACCTGGTGATCCACATAAGGTTCTTCAAACCTTCGATCTATGTTTGCCAGCAGGAGCATTCCATGATGCTAAACAATTCTTGCTTTGGTGCCATAAATGTATTTCCCATTGTTTAGCTGGGCTCGTGGTTGTGCTTCTAGTGGTACACATCAGGTACTCCAGTCCCTCAAGTGGAGAAAAAAAGTAGCCTTTACCTTCTTCAATGCGATAGCAATCTTTGTACCAAATTTTATCAAAATCCGTTCAGTAGTTTTTCAGGATGCTGTCACATACAAACATCTAAACGGAAAAAATATGTAAAAACTTTTGAAACGTGTTTTGTTATCAATTTCAAGAATTCGCTGACAATTTATTTTCCAATATCTTTTATGTACAGGCTTTCAACCCTCTACAACTTTATTATTATGTATTGATTCCGTTAATTTTGCCGGTGTGTATATAATGTGTGTATAGAGAAATGATCACTTTAACCATCAATCGAAAACTTCTCTCGCATTTGTATTTATCATCCTATTATTAATAAATCTTGTTCTGAAAAGTGGGACACCGAGTCTACGAACGACCCGGTGAACCATGGTTACTATTCAGCCCCTAGCTGACGACCCTGACGGACCGCAGCCGTCTTATTATTCATAGAGAGCGACTGCTTTAAGGGCCCAGGGTTAACCGTGAACTCCGAAGCACATAACATTCTTTTTGAAAAACGAATATGATGTGATGTACATAATAATATGATTGTTATCTCAACTGGCTATATTTTTATCATTCTCGGTGTCCAAAATTGAACTTTCGATGCCAAATTTCAACTAAGTGTGTTTTCATAAATTTCTGTAAATTTAAAATTAAAAAAAAAAATACTTTAAGACAAAAAATCCGTAGTACCTTTCTTAAGGTTAGAGATGAGGATATTACACATTATATTACGTATATTTCATAAGTAATGATTCAACCGTATCATACCTGGAGAAGCCCAAACGTGGCATGTTTCGAGAATTATTTCCTATTTAATTTTATACAAGTGACTTAAATATAACAATGTGATATATTTATAGAATCGGCTTAGCAAGGACTTTCATTTGATACCACACACGATAGGTTTTGGAACAAAAAAAAATTTTTTTCCCATACAAAAAAAAGATGACGTCATTACTCCTCATAGGATTTTTTTAAAATTGTGTACTACGGGTCAAATCGATTCATATACCCTAAAGATTAAGTGTACCAAATTTCAGAACTCTTCTCTCAGGTGCAGCATGTTTTGAACTACCGCTAGGACTATGAATTACTTTTGTTCCCAGCAATTTTTTTTTCTTGAAATGAATATTTATTAGAAAGAAGAGGCTTCTTTTATGAGAATATGTTTTTAATTTTTAATATACTGGGTGTTACAAAACAACCAATAAAGCTGAAAGGAGGTCAAGGTACTTGTAAAACTGAACAACTTTTCCTATGGAACATGGGTCAAAATATGAAAAAAAAAATTGGTCCTCCCATACAGAATGAACTCCATTTGTATGGGAGTGTTTATGGGTTGTTTTGTAACACGTTCTATAGTGTGAAATTTTACTAGTGACCGATAGCGAAAACTCAGAACCGGCTAATGATAAGGAACAACTTTCCCCAAGGAACATAGCTCGAAATACGAAAAAAATGTTTGGACCTCCCATACAAACTTGCCGATCAGCTGATTTCAGTTACTATGGGAGGTCCAAACATTTTTTTCGTATTTCGACCTATGTTCCTTGGGGAAAGTTGTTCCTTATCATTAGCCGGTTCTGAGTTTTCGCTATCGGTCACTAGTAAAATTTCACCCTATATTTTCACTGGGATAAAAATAATCTCGTTCACTTGGTGTAGCCCTGGTACCTTAAGTGCTATAACCGACTGTACAATAATGTACGTAGTGCATTAGTTCCGAGTTTCGGAGGGCACGTTAATGCTCACACTGAAATTGCCGTCACTTTGGGGGTAGACTTTGATCTCTCCTTTCAGAGTTCCGTTAGTGCCATCACTGTCCACTTCTAGTACACCTCTAGCAGTAAAATAGTCTGTTTCTTAGAGTATGTACATACAAGCAAGCTATAGAGTGCGCGTAAGACCCCGCTCCGTACTGTCAAAGCTTCATAAAAAGTATGAGAAGTATAGACTTACTATAGTGATGTCACTAACTTTTTGCTTAACTTTTTAAGCGCACTCTACTACGAGTATACCGGGAGTAACGGAAAGGGTATAACAAGCCGAAAGGAGGTCAAGGTACTCATGAAACTGAACAACTTTCCCCATGGAACATGGGTCGAAATATGAAAAAAAAAAATTGTACCTCCCATAGTAAATCAATCAGCTGATCGTCGATTTTGTATGGGTATACCGGGAGTAACAGAAAGGGTATAACAAGCCGAAAAGAGGTCAAGGTACTCATGAATCTGAACAACTTTCGCTATGGAACATGGGTCGAAATATGCATAAAAAATTTGGACCTCCCATAGTAAATCCATCAGCCGATCGGCAATTTTGTATGAAAGACCAATTTTTTTTTGTATTTCGTCCCATGTTCCAAGGGGAAAGTTGTTCAGTTTCATGAGTAGCTTGACCTCCTTTCGGCTTGTTATACCATTTATGTTACTTCCGGTATATACTCTAAGGTCCGTTCGGTTTTCAATGTAGGTGGGTAAGTATACTTACACTGAAGTTGCCGTCACTTTGGGGGTAGACTTTGATCTCTCCCTTCAGGGTTCCGTTAGTCCCATCACTGTCCACTTCTAGCACACCTCTAGCAGTACAATAGTCGGTGCGGTTTTCAATGTAGCTGTTTGATAGCGGCTAAGAATACTGCCACCCCTAGTCACAGTTTTTGGTACTGATAGACATTAGCCTGGCCAACCCCGAGGCAGTGCCTTTATTTTTATTTTTTTATCCCGCCCGAGCCGCGTTTAGAGTAGGAACACAAATTGTTATAAAAAAGAGAAAATTTTGCACTACAAATTGTCTCTTTCGTAAGTTTGAACTAGAATGTGACTTTCATAAAGCGAATCTTGTAATTCGTTCTGAGAAATAAATGCTTTGATTTTGATTTTGAGAGGTTGTGTTCTTACTACTGTTACCCGTTCTAACTTTTTAGGCGCAATCTATAGCTTACTAATGTATACTCTAAGGTAAGTATACTCACACTGAAGTTGCCGTCACTTTGGGGGTAGACTTTGATCTCTCCTTTCAAAGTTCCGTTAGTCCCATCGCTGTCCACTTCTAGTACACCTCTAGCAGTAAAATAGTCCGTTTCTTAGAGTATGTACATACAAGCAATGTATAAGGTCCTATTAAATTCACTGCAAATATTTTTAGGGTAAGTTCTACTCGTGAAACTGAACAACTTTTCTTAGTAACATTTTTCCGAAATATGAAAAAAAATTTTGGACCTCCCATACAAAAACGTCCAAAACATGTGTCAGTTTCTGGTCAGTTTGTATGGGAGGACCAATTTTTTTTTCATATTTCGAAAAAATGTTACTAAGAAAAGTTGTTACCCTAAAAATATTTGCAGTGAATATAATAGGACCTTATATAGAGTGCGCGTAAGACCCCGCTCCGTACTGTCAAAGCTTCTTAGATACAGAGGTCGAAAACAAAAAGTATGAGAAGTTAAGACTTTCAATAGTGATGTCACTGGCTTTTTGCCTAACTTTTTAGGCACACTCTATAGCTTGCTTATACAGGGACTAACAGAAAGGGTAAGTATAACAAGCCGAAAGGAGGTCGAGGTACTCATGAAACTGAACAACTTCGCTATGGAACATGGGTCGAAATATGCAAAAAAAATTGGACCTCTCATAGTAAATCCATTAGCTGATCGGCAATTTTGTATGAAAGCCCAATATTTTTTTTTGTATTTCATCCCATTTTCCAAGGGGAAAGTTGTTCAGTTTCATGAGTGCTTGACCTCCTTTCAGCTTGTTATATCCTTTCTGTTACTCCCGGTATATACGCTAAAGTCCGTTCGGTTTTCAATGTAGGTGGGTAAGTATACTCACACTAAAGTTGCCGTCACTTTGGGGGTAGACTTTGATCTCTCCTTTCAGAGTTCCGTTAGTTCCATCACTGTCCACTTCTAGCACACCTCTAGCAGTGAAATAGTCGGTGCGGTTTTCAATTTAGGTTGGTAAGTATATTTAGTAAGTTATTTGGTAAGTTTATTTAGTGATGGATGATGAGGCCAGTTGGGCAAGTGACGACGGAGGAAGGAAAAGGGTAACTAACCGCTTGTGCTCGATTTTACGAAACTACAGGCTACAATGCTACAGGCGAAATTCGTTGTACATTGCGTAGCAGGCAGTGGCAGGAGAGACGCTAGCGCGTACAGATGTCACTCCGCCCGATGAAGGTCCACCGACTGGACAGAAACTGTCGCGAAACCGCGATGAAATAAAATTTCTAGTAAGTGCAAATATCCGTTTTTATATTTAATTAAAATTGCGTAGCGGGTTTAATAGTGGGATAATAATTGCTAAACAACTACGCAATGTACATGGAATTTCACCTGTAGAATTGTCGCCTGTAGTTTTGTTGGAATTCGTTGCATATGTCACTGGTTGGGTGTTGTGACCAGGGGACCGACTGTTCTATTCAGACATGTTTGGAAGTTGTATTTCAAGCGATCTGCGGAAACACTTCGATACCGCGTTTTAGGACTGTATGGAAGTATGTGGATACAGTGGGTAAGTATACTTACACTGAAGTTGCCGTCACTTTGTGGGTAGACTTTGATTTCTCCCTTCAGAGTTCCGTTAGTCCCATCACTGTCCACTTCTAACACACCTCTAGCAGTGAAATAGTCGGTGCGGTTTTCTTCTATTTCCCTGGAAATAATCATACAAAACATTACGATACAATATGCTTTAATTTGTACACCAAGAGTATTAAAACATGTTTCTGTATTACATAGGAACTAAACAGCTCATCAGACTTATTTTTCATACAAAATAAACACCATGATATTTTGCAAAGGTGTCACTGTTAGTAAAGCCAATTAGTTTGTATACAGGGTATTAGGAAAAGTACTGCGTTCCTTTCGAGGGATGAACCAGCCCATAAAACTGAACAACTTTCCTCAGGGAACATAGGTCAAAATATGAAAAAATAAATTTGGTCTTCCCATACAAACTGGCTCGGCCGGCCTACACACTTATAGGGAGGTCCAAAATTTCTTTCCATATTTCCACCTATGTTTCTTGGGAAAAGTTGTTCAGTTTCATGGGCTGGTTTATCCCTCAAAAGGAACGCAGTACTTTTCCTAACAACCTGTATAATCGAATAAAACTATTCTATTTTTCTTCTTTTTGAGAAAAAGTTAGCGTCAATATTACACCACTTATTTTCGGGCTGTAGGGATAGTACCTATTGAATTTTCAGGTAGGAATACGCGATTTTCATGGGGACCAGGAAGCTAATATACGCTCAGCATCAGCATAAAGACAGCCGATGTGGCGCAGTGGTCAGTTAGTATGACTGCCTGCCACGCAGAAGGTTCCGGGTTCAATTCCCGGTGGGGTCACTCACAAAGTTGATATTTATCACTTTGTGAATTTGTTCCCAGTCTGGTTAGGACATTGCAGGCTGAACTACCTGATTGTCCGAAAAGTAAGATGGTTCCGTGCTTCGGATGGGCAAGTTAAGCCGTCGGTCCCGGTTGCTGTCTATGATGGCGGTCGTTACACAGCCATGTCAGAGGCCTACTACTTGCAGTAGGCGGTTAAAAACTCTGACACCAGGGTGCATAGGGTCGTTGAACGACTCGGTGTCCCACACGTAGAGAGAGATGGGGACCAGGAAGTTAATATACGCTCAGCATCGGCACAAAGTACCTATCATAAAACGTGTACCTACCTGTAATAGTCCAGTCCGAAGCCAGTTTTGATCTTCAGCCGTGAATCCTCCTGCTCAGTAGCGTGGTCACTCCATTCGTCGATACTCAGGCTGACCTGTAAATTAGGTATAGTCCAGCAAAAAAGAGTAGACCAAAAATGAGTGCGCCACTTTGTACGAAATTTCAAAATTAAATGGCAACATTGACTATAAATGGCAACAATTTAGTACTCTTTTTTGCTCGACTGTAAAAAATAACAAAATATTAATAGGTACTGCTCTACTCTACTTGTCAGCCCGTTCCACAAAATAAAGAGTTTACAGAAGGTTCACCCGACCCTATTTAGGATTTTGACGATTGCCACTTGTCACACAGCCAGGGTTGCTACTGTCAAAAATCTCAAAATATGAAAACAAAACAGCGAAATCTGGTACAGTTGTCAATTCAGTGTTAACCATACATAGGACGGCTATATAGACAGCCTTACACAAGAATGGTTATCTCATACCTGCAAACGATATGGGCTTTAAAATGGTGGATAGGATCGAATAGACTCTTGTCAACCACTCGGTGACTGTGACCGTGGCTATTATTGTGATTAGTGACTTCTTTTCGAGTGGGATACGGAGTCATCTAACAACCCGATAAACTCTGGTCTCAGAGTTTTTTAACCGCCTACTACAAGTACCTAATAATTGCTTATGATTGTGATTGTAATTTGTGATTGCTAATGAATGGGAATGAGAGAATGTGATTGTTATTGCTGATGAATAGTAATGATAAATGCGATTGTGAATGAGACTAGACTGTTATTTGATTATGACGTTGATTTGAATTTTTTTGACAGTTATACATATTATAGTTTAGAAAAGATTTATCCGTAAAAAAATAAGACTTCTAATTATTATCATATTACCATACCCAAAATCATGCATGATAGAGGCCTGTTACTTGACAGCAGAGTCCATCGGGTCGTTGGACGACTTGGTGTCCCACTCGAAGGAGATCACATACCTGCAAACTATTTCCGGGCTGTAACTGGAAAGGCGGTAGGATGACCCCACAGGATCCTAAGGTCGGAGACGATATCGGCCGCAAAATGGTCGACAGGATCGAAAGGACTTACTCAACCACTCGATAACTGTGGTCTGTGACCGTGGCTATTGATGTGATGACTTATTTTCGAGTGGGACACTGAATCGTCTAACAACCCGATGAGCCCTGGTGTCAGAGTTTTTCAACCGCCTACTACAAGTAATGATAGCGTGATTGTGATTGTAATTATGATCGAGGTTGTGACTATGATTGTGAATGATTGCAATTTGTCCTGGTGAATGTCATATAATTGCCAATTGATTTTGTATGTGTAATTGCTAATGAACGGAAATGTGAGATTGTGATTGTGAAAGTAAATGATAATTTTACTGTGATTAGTGACTTGAGAATGGTGGTAGCGGCTAAGAATACTGGCACCCGTAGTTCACTCAGCGTGTTTTGTAACACTTACTTACTTTACTTCCCAAAGAGGGTTGATATTAGGGCAGTAAGATGATATATCATACCTGCAAGCTGTTCCCGGGCTGCAGCTGGAAAGGCGGCAGGATGACCCCACAGGATCCTAAGGTTGGAGACGATATCGGCCGCAAAATGGTCGACAGGATCGAAAGGACTTTTGTCAACCGCTCGGTAACTGTGACCGTGGCTATTATTGTGATTAGTGACTTTTTTCGAGTGGGTTGTTAGATGACTCCGTATCGATAAACCCTGGTCTCAGAGTTTTTTGACCGCTTACTACAATTATGATTGCTTATGATTGTGATTTGCGATTGCTAATGCATGAGAATGAAAGAATGTGATTGTTATTGTTGTTGAATGGGAATAATAAATATGATTGTGAATGTAAATGAGAATTTAACTGTGATTTGATCATGACTTTGATTTGACATTTTTTTATGTATTTTGACATTTATAATCATGAGATTTCTCAATAGAATCTCAAAAAAATAAGACTTCTCATTATTATCGCATACCATACCAACAACCATGTCAGAGGCCTGCTACTTGACACCAGGGTTCATCGGATCGTTGGACGACTTGTTGTCCCACTCGAAGGAGATCACATACCTGCAAACTATTCCCGGGCTGTAGCTGGAAAGGCGGTAGGATGACTCCACAGGATCCTAAGGTCGGAGACGATATCGGCCGCAAAATGGTCGACAGGATCGAAAGGACTTTTGAACCACTCGGTGACTGTGACCGCGGCTGTTGTTGTGATTAGTGACTTTTTTCTTTAAAAGTGTACACCGCGTCTAACGACTTGATGAACCTGTGTCAGTTTTTCATCTGCCTTCTACAGTTAACTGCTTACGATTGCGATTGTACCGAGTAGTAGCGGCTAAGAGTACTGCGACCCCTAGTTCACTCAGCGTGTTTTGTAAAAGAAGACGCCGAATTTTTGACCTTGACTGAATGTCTGTCGACTAAGGTCGACCGCATGGTAGCGGTGATACCACGTAGGTACAATAGCATTCCCAAAGAGGGTTGACGCCAGGGCAGGAAGATGATTATCATACCTGCAAGCTGTTTCCGGGCTGCAACTGGAAAGGCGGCAGGATCACTCCACAGGATCCTAAGGTTGGAGACGATATCGGCCGCAAAATGGTCGACAGGATCGAGTGCGCTGGCGGCAGTGTGAACACTTTGTCGCTGGAATTAAAGATATATCTATGTTATTACTAAGCTCTCTCTTTTCGTGTGGGACACCGAGTCGTTCAACGATCCGATGAACCCTGGTGTCAGAGTTTTTCAACCGCCTACTGCAAGTAGCAGGCCTCTGACATGGTTGTGTAACGACCGCCATCATAGACAGCAACCGGGACCGACGGCTTAACGTGTCCATCCCACCGGGAATTGAACCCGGAACCTTTGCGTGGCAGGCAGGCATACTAACCACTGCATCACTAAGCTGACAACCAGTCACTATAGCGATACATAATTTTTCTGAAACAGCCCTCAAATATTTCACAGACGTGGCAGTAGTGCCAGTATTTTAAAACCGTCAACGCTCTGCATGCCAAAGCAAAGGATAAAAAGACGTAATAATATTATTAAGGCGAAATCAGTCCCAAAAAGTAAGTCGCTTTCCTTTTCGCTGCGTTAGAGAGAAACAGACGATGACGCTTCAATCGAGAAATCTGAACATTTTTTGTAATATAAAATGATACATAGATATATTTGAAAAAGTAAGCCCATAGATTCGTTATAAATTTAAAAAGGAAGAAGAGAACACATAATAAAACAATAAATATTGAGTAACAATGAAATCGTTTGTGTTTTCAGCCTAAAAAACAGAAAATTCGAGGTAACTTTGCGATTTTTTTTCTATCGAGGCAACTTTATCAAATCGTGTTTTGGGTCCCATAGTTTTGTAGAATATAATCTTGAAATAGTTATAAAAATAATCACTCAATAAATTATGGAGATTTCATGAAATGGTATCGAAAATTCCGAACGCTTTCTCACCTTTTCGCGGACGTTTCTGAGCTGATTTCGCCTAAATCAGGACAACTCTTTATCACTATTGGTGACAGGTTGTCAGCCAATCGGCTAGAGTTGTAATACACGTTCAACCCTATACTAATTCGGTGCAGTGTGATGCGGGCTTAGAAAAGCATCACCCCACATCTTTCCCGTGGGTGATGTAAAAAGCGACTAAGGGATTTGAGAGTTTATGTGTATTGCCATTTTGAAGGTTTTTTAGGCGAAAGGCTGACAGTCTGTCACTATCATGATATAAAGTCTTCTGAATGACTACCAAACTTGTGTCAGTCGCGGTGTAAATGGCTGTTTTTTACAGCCGTTTACGCTCTGCCGACCTCGCACGGGACATAGGCGTGATATCGTATGTATCATCTTCCTGCTCTTATCCAAATTACTTGGGGTCGGCGCAACACGTTTTATTGAACACAAATTCGTGTTGCAAAGGATTTGGCTCAATTTTACGACCGGACGCCTACCAGACGTCAACCCTCCTTGGGAATGCTTTTGTGGTGGATTAACCACCACCATACGGTTGGTCCTGGCTGTTTGGGTCGGGTTTATCCCTCGGTCGCCTCTTACAACCCCCACGGGAAGAGAGGGGGTGGTGCTATTCTACTCTGCTGGCACCACACGGCTTACTCTGCCGGCACGACACGGCTTACTCTGCCGGCACCACACGGCTTACTCTGCCGGCACCACACGGCTTATCGTAATGTCGTAATCGTAATGATATCGTATGTATGTACTTACTAATACTTGGACGAGAGTTGTCGTGATATCTGTGAGGAAGTGAGCGGGTTTTCACAATCAAAGAATACTCCTTGCTCCTTTTGCCTGTAAAACGGAATGAAATTACTTATTATAATCAATGAACTTATATACATACACGGTGTAACGAAAACTTTACAAGCGTGCTCAGACCATGAAACTGAACCACTTTTACTATGGAGCCAATGGTGGGAAACGAGAAAAAATTTCCGAAAAAAAAATTCCCATACAAAGTTAGTCAGCTGATCGTGAATTTTGTATGGGAGGTCGGAAATTTTTTTTCGTTTCCCACCATTGGCTCCATAGTAAAAGTTGTTCAGTTTGATGGTCTGATCACGCCTGCAAAGTTTTCGGTACACCGTCCCTAACACCCTGTATGTATAACTCATGTCAATTGCAAACTCACATGCTCACACTGTGCACGGGATTTTACCGTTAAAATTGGGTACAACGGGCGCTTCATGTTTTGTTAGAACACAAAATCAAGTTGCAAAAGGATTTCCGGCCTGACGTCAACAATTTTGGAAATCCTATCGTAGGTGGTGGTAAGGCTGAGAATCCACCAGAGCTGTGCGAGGTAGCTAAGCGGTGTACGAGGAAAAAATCCACCAATAGAAACACTTCATTTTCCTAGCCTCGCTCAATGAAGTGATTCTATTGGTGGATTTTTCCCTCGTACACCGCTTAGCTACCTCGCACAGCTCTGGTGGATTCTCAGCCTAATACCGGAACCATGCGGTTGACCATAGTCGACAGATATTCAGCCCGGGCCAAACACTCTTCGTTGCCTTTTACGAAACACTCTGAGTGGACTAGGGTTGGCAGTCTTGGCAGTATTCTTAGCTGCTGCCACACGGGCACGGGCGCATCAATCAGCGCGAATTGATTATATGAGTAGATGTGGTCGCCTTGGCCGAAATTGGACGGAGAGATCGTCATCATAGTTAGATCGTTTCACGGAGCTATACGAGTACCTGTTGCGTTTGGACGTGATGGTGTGAACGTGTCTCCCCCGCTGCGACCTGGTCGCGATCTGACTGCGCGAGTGCATCGCCACGCCGCCGTTCTGCGACGGGTTCGTCCACTTCAAACTGAAACAGGCAAACAAGTTTAACTTTGTACTGGTGCTTCGCACACTTGTGTACCTGTGCCCCCCTCTCTCATGGGGCTTCGCCCCTTTGAATGTACCTGTGCCCCCCTCTCTCTAATGGGGCTTCGCCCCCTTGAATGTACCTGTGCCCCCCTTCTCTAATGGGGCTTCGCCCCCTTGTTTGTACCTGTGCCCTCCTCTCCAATAGGGCATCGCCCCTTTGAATGTACCTGTGCCCCCCTCTCTCTAATGGGGCTTCGCCCCCTTGAATGTACCTGTGCCCCCCTTCTCTAATGGGGCTTCGCCCCCTTGTTTGTACCTGTGCCCTCCTCTCCAATAGGGCATCGCCCCTTTGAATGTACCTGTGCCCCCCTCTCTCTAATGGGGCTTCGCCCCCTTGAATGTACCTGTGCCCCCCCTCTCTCTAATGGGACTTCGCCCCCTTGAATGTACCTGTGCCCCCCCTCTCTCTAATGGGGCTTCGCCCCCTTGAATGTACCTGTGCCCCCTCTCTCTAATGGGACTTCGCCCCCTTGAATGTACCTGTGCCCCCCTCTCTCTAATGGGGCTTCGCCCCCTTGTTTGTACCTGTGCCCTCCTCTCCAATAGGGCATCGCCCCTTTGTATCTACCTGTGCCCCCCTCTCTCTAATGGGGCTTCGCCCCCTTGAATGTACCTGTGCCCCCCTCTCTCTAATGGGGCTTCGCCCCCTTGAATGTACCTGTGCCCCCCTTCTCTAATGGGGCTTCGCCCCCTTGTTTGTACCTGTGCCCTCCTCTCCAATAGGGCATCGCCCCTTTGTATCTACCTGTGCCCCCCTCTCTCTAATGGGGCTTCGCCCCTGAATGTACCTGTGCCCCCTCTCTAATGGGGCTTCGCCCCCTTGAATGTACTTGTGCCCCCCTTCTCTAATGGGGCTTCGCCCCCTTGTTTGTACCTGTGCCCTCCTCTCCAATAGGGCATCGCCCCTTTGTATCTACCTGTGCCCCCCTCTCTCTAATGGGGCTTCGCCCCCTTGAATGTACCTGTGCCCCCTCTCTCTAATGGGGCTTCGCCCCCTTGAATGTACTTGTGCCCCCCTTCTCTAATGGGGCTTCGCCCCCTTGTTTGTACCTGTGCCCCCCTCTCTCTAATGGGGCTTCGCCCCCTTGTATCTACCTGTGCCCCCCTCTCTCTAATGGGGCTTCGCCCCCTTGTATGTACCTGTGCCCCCCTCTCTCTAATGGGGCTTCGCCCCCTTGTATCTACCTGTGCCCCCCTCTCTCTAATGGGGCTTCGCCCCCTTGTATCTACCTGTGCCCCCCTCTCTAATGGGGCTTCGCCCCCTTGAATGTACCTGTGCCCCCTCTCTCTAATGGGGCTTCGCCCCCTTGTATGTACCTGTCCCCCCTCTTTCTAATGGGGCTTCGCCCCCTTGTATGTACCTGTGCCCCCTCTTTCTAATGGGGCTTCGCCCCTTTGTATGTACCTGTGCCCCCCTCTCTAAAGGGGCTTCGCCCCCTTATAGTCTAGTATCTAACGTCACAGCTATTCGGATTGACCCATGAAGTTGAAAATCGGCATGTAGGTACTTCTTGACCTCCAGATCAAAATTAGACATAGAGCCCAGCGGGCACCACCCCCCTTAACCTTTTACCGCCCCCCCTCCTTTACAAGGCGCAACTTTTGAAGTGATTGACTTGGAGGGTAGTTTTTATTTCATAGCGTGCGTGACATCTCACTTGAAGCTTATTGTGCCCTCAAAATTACCCTTTAGGCCCCCGGGGGGCCAAAAAGCCCGAAAAGTGGGGTGTCCCGTTCTTAAATGAGATTTTCTTATTTTCAAGCTATCGACTACCAAGAGGTATCAAAAGTTGCGTAATTAGACACAGACAGACTATTAAGTACTTGTGCCCCCTCTCTCTACTGGGGCTTCGCCCCCTTGTTTATGACAGGAGATGTGACCCATGATTCTGTGTTCTATTACTTTTTTGTTGCATGATTTGCTTGTTGGCTTGTCCTGTAAAATCCTAGGTACTCACTCCATAGATCTGACTTCTGGCTGCAGTTTGACGGTGAACTTCATCGGCAGGTGGATGACCATCGACTGCTGGAGCCGCGCCGTGTGCGCCGACGGCTGCAGCGGACCGTCGATGGATAGCGAGGTTACGGACGTGCCTTGGTATCTGGGAACGAGAATCAAATACATACATCATCATCATCATCTTCCTGCCCTTATCCCAATTACTTGGGGTCGGCGCAACACGTTTTGTTGAACACAAAATCGTGTTGCAAAGGATTTGGCTTAATTTTACGACCGGCCGCCTACCAGACGTCAACCCTCCTTGGGAATGCTTTTGTGGTGGATTAACCGCCACCATACGGTTGGCCTTGGCTGTTTGGGTCGGGTTTATCCCTCGGTCGCCTCTTACGTGTCCCCCACGGGAAGAGAGGGGGTGGTGCTATTCTACTCTACCAACACAACACGGCATGAAATACATACATAAAGCACATCTATATCCCTTGTGAGGCAGGTAGAGAGCAAACGGCTGTAAAAACGCCCATACACACCACGTCTGACAAGTCATTCAGAAGACTTTTCATCACCGCAGTAACAGATTGTCAGCCTGTCGCCTTAAATTGCAATGCGCATCAACTTTCAAATCCCTTAGTCGCATCTTACGACACCCACGGGAAGGACCGTCCATACTTATAGCTTAAATCAGCTGATCGGCAATTTTGTATGGGAGGTTGGTATCTGGGAACGATAATGAAGTAGCGGCATTTTAAGAGGGGGTCGTTACCCATACAAAAGGTAAATGGACTTACGTTTGTACAGGAGACAAAAGTCTCTATGCGAAGTCCCGTGTTTATACAGGGTGTAAGGGACGGTGTACCGAAAACTTTGCAGGCATGATCACACCATGAAACTGAATAACTTTTACTATGGGGAAAATTTGTGGGAAACGAGAAAAATTTTTTGACCTCCCATACAAAGTTCACGATCAGCTGACTGAATTTATATGGGAAGAAAAAATTTTTCGTTTACCACCATGAGTTCCATGGGAAAAAATATTTATTTATTTAACCGTTTATTGTACAGAATAAAACACATAGGACATAACATATTGAACAATAAACAACAGGTCAGCTCATTTCTAAAAATAAATCTCTTCCAGCAGACCTAGGGTAGTGAGATGGATAACGTGTGCAACTTACTACATTATGATATATATAATAAATAATCTTTAATGTTATAATTTAAGATACACTTACATACAAATACTTACGTATATAAATAGACCTACATAAATATATATACCTACACTAACTAAGTGGAGGGAGATAGTGCTCTTTTACTCGTTTTCTGAAAATAGAAAGATAAGGGCTGTCACCCACTGTGTGCGGGAGGGATCTGGCCGCATGGACAGTAAAAGAATAACTGTAGAAGTCGGAGTGGTGGATGGGTATAGACAGAATCGTCCTTACGTGGGAGCGACAGGGCTTGTCCGGCGGCGACAGGCTTGTGTTATTCAGTTTCATGGTCTAAGCACGCCTGCAAAATTTTCGTTACACCGTCCCTTACACCACGTATACAATTTTCACAAATCAATCATGTCTGGACATGCATAAGTTTTTTTTTAAACTTACCTATATTAATACCAAATTTTAAAACACTTCTCGTGTTAGGTATACAATTTCTGGAAAACTTGCAAGATTTTCCACAGCAGGCAGGATTTGAACCTGCGATACAAACGAACCTGCAGTACAGATGCCGAAGGTCGCAGGTTCAAATACTGCCTGTGGTGGAAAATTTTGCAAGTTTTCCAAAAAAATGTATAGATAACACGAGAAGTGTTTTAAAATTTGGTACTTATTCATGCCAGAGTTTATCCGTAATTTTGTTGACTCCTGTAACCTTTCTCAAGAAGAAAACCTACCTTATGTGCAGATCATTCCTCCAGGTCAAATCATCAGTGCTGGGTGCTGTCAGGTTGCCTCTGATGGACGTGAAAGACACTATGGTGGATAGCAGTCTCACTGGCGTACCTGAAAATAACATCGAATCGAATTTAGTTGTAAAAACTACTACTAGATGTCGCTTAGAGATGAGCATCAAGAGACGCCCGTAGCTCAGTTGGCAGAGCAGTGGGACAGTTCCCTACGGTCCCGGGTTCAAGTCCTAACGGTCGATGATATATTTTTTTTATTTTTATGAGAATAATACAGCTCTGTAAGTGCATTAAAAATCTCAATGCATTGGTATAAGCAAAAAGCTTCATCATATGGTTTGAATTCCTGGCGCCCGTAGCTTGGAATAATATCGAAATCTGTTAACAGAAAGCTTCTAGCTTTCCGCTCGATTTGCAAGTACACACACACATAAATCACGCTTAGGTATATCGCCTTGCGGAGTAAGCAGAGCGTAAATGGCTGAACAAAACGGTAACGGTGCAATCTACACTTACCAATCTCAGTAGGGAAATCTTTGACCATCTGCGTGGGGTAATACACGACCTGTTGGTTAATATGGCTGCCGAATCGCACGAAGTCTTCGATAGACTTCCACAGTTCTTTCGTGTTCCAACTGTCAAATCTCTCCTGGTCTATGTGGGTCGCGTATACTATCTTGTCGAAAACTTTCACTACAATGTCGATGTGTACCTGAAGGAAAACAAGTAAGATATTTAAAATAATGAAAAGTTAAATCTAATAATTCAACAAGCTGATGTATTAAAACACAAAAACCCGACTGCGGTAGTTTCAAAGTTGTATTTTGCAATAAAAAACCGCCATCTTAAATTTATTAATTTTTCGTATAGCCAGTGTCACTCGCGCTACTGAGACGAATCTAACGACACCTCATATGTCAAAATCCAACTATCCGTTTGGGCTGTAGCCCGTGAAAAAGAATTTTCTTGTCCACATACATACATACATACATACTCTCGAAAAACATAACCCTCCTTCTGAGGCAGTCGGGTAAAAACTAAACCTACTTTTGAAGAGAAAATGTTCAGGCCGCTTAAGGCTCATGCGATTTCTATGGTATATCCTTATAGTAGACATTCAAACTAAGCAGTGTTCAGTTATTATGATCTGAATGCGCCCTATCAGTATTCGAAGAGCTGTCTCTTTACTCTGTATAAAGTTAGGATCTCGCTCATTCATTACCTATGTCCAATTCTCGCAATTTTCTCATTTTCAATTTATAAGAGCCAAGAGATTAATAGGCGATAAAAAACTGGTGGCGACCAAGCTTCACAGCCTGGCTCACCGCCGCAAGGTTGCTTGCCTATCGGTCTTCTACAGATTGTACTTCGGAGAGTGTGCGCGTGAGCTGCATGAGCTCATACCACCGTCTCCTTTCTTCCATCGGACATCCAGACGCACGGCCGGCTACCATCCGTTCTTGGTTGATATGCCCACATTACGCACTAAGCGCTTCAAATCATCTTTCATTATGCGCACGGCTAAAGAATGGAATTCCCTGCCTGCGTCTGTATTTCCGAGTGCATATAACCTGAATCTCTTTAAGTCTAGAGTGAATAGGCATCTTCTGGGCAAGCTCGCTCCACCGTAGATCCCATCTCTGCTCTAGGGTAAGATTGGGGTCAAGAGTAAGCCCATCATAGATAAAAAAAAAAAATAAGAATAATATTGCGCTGTGACTGCATTAAAAATTCCAATACATTCATTATGTCCAATTCGCAAAATAGCCGGCGGTCTGTTAAGGTCTAATTTCCCCCCCTTCTAATTCTACCTATCTTCCCTAAAAAATTTTATATACCGGGAGTAACGGAAAGGGTATAATAACAAGCCGAAAGGAGGTCAAGGTACTCATGAAACTGAACAACTTTCCCCAAGGAAAATATGTCGAAATATAAAAAAAAAAATTTGGACCTCCCTAAGTCAATCAATCAGCTGATCGGCGATTTGGTATGGGAGGGAGGTCCAATTTTTTTTTTACTTTTCGACCCATGTTCCATGGGGAAAGTTGTTCAGTTCCATGAGTACCTTGACCTCCTTTCGGCTTGTTATACCCTACCCTTTCTGTTACTCCCTGAATATACGAGGTGTAGTTTACCTTTTCAGGATCAGCAATGGCGACTTTCATATCTTTCAGAATAGCCATCAGTCTGGTGGAAATATTATCTGTTTCGTTTGAAGTCTGGATCCGTCGGAACACGTTGGATGTCACCCCCTCTGCCAGGATGTTGATCTGAAAAACATAAAAAACAATAAATACTTTCTTTAGATGTAGTAGGCAAGTTCAGGGTCTGAATGCTCCCAAACGTAACAACTCCTGGCAAAGGTTTCACCGAATACGAATATTCATCCGAATATTCGGTAAAAAGTTATAAGAATTGAATATCAATACAAAACATACAGGATGTAAGGGACAGCCCTCCGAATACTGAAAGGGTGCATTCGGACCATGAAACTGAACAACTTCCAATAGAAATAAATTTCAGGAAATGTAAAAAAAAATTTGACTTCCTAAAGTAAATTCAATCAGTATCGTGATTTTGTATGGAAAGTCGATATTTTTCGTTTCCTGATTTATTTCAATGGCAATGTTGTTCAATTTCATGGTCTGAATGCACCCTTTCAGTATTCGGAGGGCTGTCCTTTACACCCCGTATGTTTTGTATTGATATTCAATTCTTATAACTTTTTACCGAATATTCGGATGAATATTCGTATTCGGTTTTCGAAAAGTTCTTAGTTTGTCTCTAGCTTCACATAACTTAAATAAAACTATCCCTCTGACTTTTCATGTAAATAACCATGATTACAATTAAAAAACAGCACCACTTTTAGCTTGACATGACCATTTTCAACGAAATGTAGGTATGTAAAAAGTATACGAATTTATTCGGCCAAATATTCGGCCATTTCACCGAATATTCGGTAACTGACCATTCGGTAAACCTGCCGAACATGCCGAATAGAATACCGAACAGAAACCGAATATTTGACTCATCTCTATTTTTAGGGTTTCGTAGTCTACTAGAAACCCTTATAGTTTCGGTAAGTCTGTATGTCTGTCTGTATGCCGCGCACTCATAACTCCGTCAGTTTTAGAGCTATCGACATCAAATTTGGTGTGAAGATAAATCGTAGATCGACCGATTTCTTCTGTAATATTGAGTAGGGTATCGTTGAATAGTCTTTAAAACTAAGGGGAGGTTTCTTAGAAACAAAGTCACTAATATGGTTCTGTCTCAAGATATTTGCTTTTAAAAGGTGCGTTTTTGAGCCGTAATTTGTTCCAGCTGTAACTCCTTAAGTATAAACGATAAGAATTAAAAACAAAAATACGGAATATGCTTCTCAATTTGAAGTTACCATGAAAACTATAACGGATACTGTACCACGAGAAATTTCAGAAAAATAAAAGATTTTCTATTTGCGGTTGGTAATCAAATCATACAGCTGCAAACAAACCAGCAACAAAATTAACTTTGTAACGCTGAACAACCTGATATTTAAACGTTGACTACGAAACCCTATTTGTGGGCGTGTCTGACACGCTCTAGCCGATTTTTTATTACTAGATTTGGTAAATATTTTCTTTGTTATTTTTATTTTTTTGTTTTGGACAGCTACTGCCGTACAGTCAGTCAGTTTTGACAGCCGATGTGGCGCAGTGGTTAGTATGAATGCCTGTCACGCAAAGGTTCCGGGTTCAATTCCCGGTGGGGTCTCACAAAGTTGTTATTTATTACTTTGTGAATTTGTTCCCAGTCTGGTTAGGACATTGCAGGCTGAACCACCTGATTGTCCGCAAGTAAAATGGTTCCGTGCTTCGGATGGGCACGTTAAGCCGTCGGTCCCGGTTGCTGTCTATGATGGCGGTCGTTGCACAACCATGTCAGAGGCCTGCTACTTGCAGTAGGCGGTTGAAAAACTTTGACACCAGGGTTCGTCGGGTCGTTGAACGACTCGATTTCCCACACGAAAAGAGAAGAGAAAAGAGAGAGAGTCAGTTTTAAGAGCTGGTGACCCATACAAAAAGAAGGTTTCATAGAAGCCACAATTTTCTTACCGCGCCGTTAAAAGCCAGTTCCCCTCCCGTAGAGAACTCTAGAACTATTAACTCTGGAGGTCCGCTCCATTTACCACCGACTGTCAACAGTTGGAAGGTGGGGCCTGCGGACAAAAAGCAACATTAACACAAATACAACTCTTTACTCAAGAAAATAACACCGACTTACATAAGAGATTGGGCCGAACTACTGGTGGCCACTTGTGCCCGAGAAAAGTCAAATCCAAACAGATCGTGGCATCCCTTAAAATGGCCCGACTGGATGAGGTCATTTAACCACAAGTGAAAACAAAATTCAAATTTTGAAAATACCCACGACAGTTTCCTGCATCTACCCCTGGTGAGATGTTTACGTAACACCTAGCTAAGAACATTCCCTAGTCAAATCTTCATCTATCACTGAAAACCGCATCAAAATCAGACCAGAGGTTTTGAAGATAATTGGTAACATTAGTTTGCACAAAGAAATGTTTACTGCAGCGTTCCCTATCGAATTGTTCGCGTATTACTTATCTAAGAACATGCACCAAAAAAATCCCAATCTATCACTGAAAACTGCATCAAAATCAGACTAATGGTTTGGGAAATATTTGGTAACATAGGTTTGCACACAACATACAAACGCATATTCTCTCACCCCAAACGCAGACCATCTCCGTTCCGTCGTGGGTAAAAAGGGTCAGTCACAATAGGTAGATCTGCAAAGGTCGCAATGGCTGTTGTGTTGGTCTGACCAAGACCAACCTTTTTCATCCCAATAATAACAATCCATAAGAGATATAAAACTACAGAATAAAATTATAAAAACTGTTACGAATCGACGACGTTTAGAATCGACGAATTTATGAAATTGGAAAATAATTATCGAAATTGGTCCATTAGCTTATGGTAGGTATACCTGGGTTTACCCATGCGAAGCCTAACATTCATCAATTCGTGAATGTTTTTGTGTTCAATCATGGCTTTATTGCAATTTTTTTAAATAGACCTCATGTAAAAATTTCGTAAAATTACGTACATACAACTGTCGCCTTAATTTTGCAAACCATTATTCTGAGTTTTTACCTTGCACATCCAACGAAGGCTCTTGACTGATGATATAGTTGTTGGTAGCCCACTCCTTTAACCCTGGATTTGTCAGCTGAGCTGCCAAGAATGGTATGTAGTAGGAACTGCAAATAAGAGTGGCTGATTGGTTCATAGGTGAAAATAAAGTGAAAATATGAAAAGACATTGGATGTCCTATAGTAACTCAAATCAGCTGATCGGCAATTTAGTATTATGTACTCCTCACTTCTATGAAAGCTTTAGCAAGCTTTTTACCCGACTTCCTCAGAAGGAGGGTTATGTTTTTCGAGAGTATGTATGTTATGTATGTGGACAAGAAAATTCTTTTTCACGGGCTACAGCCCAAACGGATAGTTGGATTTTGACACATGAGGTGTCGTTAGATTCGTCTCAGCAGCGCGAGTGACACTGACTATATTAAAAAATTATAGATTCAAGATGGCGGATTTTAACAGCAAAATACAACTTTAAAATTACCGCAGCCGGGTTTTTATTTTTTAACACATCTACTTGTGTAGTATCCAATTTCTCAGCTTAACTTTCTGTACTTACCTCTACCTACCTACAGTAATTTTGTTTCTTATATTTATCTACGTCATTTATTTCGAGTTAGTAAATTTATCTCGGTATAATTATTTTGTTGCTAGGGTAAGAAAATAAAACGAAAGGATGTCGAGGTACTCATGAAACTGAACAACTTTCTCCATGGAACACGGGTCGAAATATGAAAAAAAATTGGACCTCTCATAGTAAATCAATCAGCTGATCGGCGATTTTGTATGGGAGGTCCTTTTTTTCACATTTCGGACCATGTTCCATGGGGAAAGTTGTTCAGTTTTATGAGTACCTTGACCTCCTTTCGGCTTGTTATACCGTTTCCTGTATAAGCAGCACGTCAACCTACCTATTGAAAAGTTCAACTTGTAATGTTTACCTGTATACAACGTGTTACAAAACAACCAATAAATATCCCATATACGGGGTGTTAGGGACGGTGTAACGAAAACTTTGCAGGCGTGCTCAGACCATGAAACTGAACAACTTTTACTATGGAGCCAATGGTGGGAAACGAAAAAAATTTTCCGTCCTCCCATACAAAGTCAGTCAGCTGATCGTGAATTTTGTATGGGAGGTCGGAAAATTTTTTTCGTTTCCCACCATTGGCTCCCTAGTAAAAGTTGTTCAGTTTGATGGTCTGATCATGCCTGCAAAGTTTTCGGTACACCGTCCCTAACACCCTGTAAATTGAGTTAATTTTGTATGGGAGGTCCAATTTATTTTTCATATGTCAACCCATGTTCCATGGAGAAAGTAGTTCAGTTTTACAAGTACCTTAACCTCCTATAAGCTTTATTGGTTGTTTTGTAACACCCAGTATAAATGTATGAATAGAATAACCAGTATTTCTAAGCCTCTTAAGTAGGTAAACCTTCTTCCTATAGTACTTACCTACATCAGTGATGATAAATAAGTATGGTTTAGATTAGATTAGATTAGATTTTTTATTTCACATTATCAAATTCATAGTTACAAACAGTACTTAAACTAAATAAAAATGTCAAAGTATAATGTGATCGTCAAAAATAATAATAAAAATGTCAAAATGTTCTACAATAGTAGTATAAAAAATAAAAATAAAAAAGGTATAAAAGGAACAGAAACAATATGTCAATTTACAATATAAATAAAAAAGAGTATAAATGTCACAAGACATAATGTTATATTCATACAAAAGCAATAACCAGAAGTAAATTGTGAATATGTCAAATTTTAAAAACAGATAATGTCAAAACATGTCAACAAGTATAATGGAATAATTTCAATACAAAAAGTATTGGAAAACAATGAAAGTCAAGAAACTTATAAAATTAATATTAATATTTGCAATGTCAAAAAATAAATAATAAAAATAATTAATAATAAAATCTATTTTATAAATTTGAAATACTCACCTACACTATAGTACTCATTTTCCAATAAAAAGTTTTTCAGTCGGCGATAAAACGTTTCGTCATTTTGCTCGTTTTTAATATCTGTGGGTAGTTTCTCGTAATACGTCGGGCCTATAACGCGCGGGTTTTTGGTTGCGAGTTCTGTTCTCCGCCTGACTGTGCAGAGTTTCCCTACGCTACGGAGATTACGACCACCACCCGTCCGGCGACTGAAGTTTTGCAGATTTTGCCGAATATATTTTATAGTTTCGAATAAATACAGTGAGTGCAACGTCATGATTCCATGTTTTGCGAATATGGTTCTGCACGATTCTTTCGGCTCAATCTCTGCTAGAATTCGCAGAGCACGCTTTTGAAGCACAAAAACCCGTTCACTGTCACTAGATGCACCCCACAACAATACCCCATATGACATAAGCGAGTCGAAGTGAGCAAAATAGACTTGCCGCATAACTGTGCTTGACACCAGTGGGCGCAGTTTGCGGAGTGCATATGCAGCACCACTCAGTCTAGAGCAAAGTGCTTCAATGTGCGACTTCCAGTTGAGGTGTGAGTCCAGATTGAAACCGAGAAACCGACATTCAGCACACAGTGGCACAGGACTGACTACAGACGGTGGAGATCTTGGAGGGCCTGCCGAGAAGAGCATCAGGTTTGATTTTGTGGAGTTCAATATTAAACCGTTTGATGTAAACCACTCCATCAACTGTTTGTGAGTATTATTCACTTTGGTGCTGAGCTGATCATAAGTACGCGCGCTTACTACAACCGTTGTATCATCGGCAAACAATACAGTTAGACCTTCTGTTATGCGCCAAGTCGTTAATGAAGGCCAGAAACAAAGTATTTCCCAAAGCTGAACCTTGAGGGATCCCTATTATGTATGTGGACAAGCTTTGTTTCCGAAGACAGCAAAGCGAGCAAAGAGATTTCAATTTAAAAATTAAATATCCTTCGAAAGGATATTGGCCGAAACCATTTGCGATTAAAAAAGTAAATTGTAGGCCAACGCATGTCTAGCTCGATTCGGCGCAAACGTTTTCAGTAAGAAGTTGAAATTAATTGTATTGTAATCGGAATAAAATCGATATTGGCAGACGTAAGTAAAAGGCGAGGTGCTTCACTATCAGACCATTAACGAATTGATTTCAATCAAGAACTCTACTTTTATTTCATACGTACGCAAAGGGTTGCGCCGAAGCGCGCTAGATGTGAGCTGACCCTACAACGTTTTATTTTCTTTTTCTTTATCTTTATGGCACCGGCCAGTTCGCCGTTTTGAAATAAAGTCTACAGTAAAAAAGTTTTCAAATAAAATCGGTGTAATACTGGCTGAAACTGTCCGAGAAAATGCTTGCAAAAGCCATTTGCTACGGAAAAGCAAATAAGACATGTTTTCTTTTTATTGGATAAGATAAAGTCCACATTTTTTTCGTTATTTGATCATATGTTCCTTATTACCACCAGCCCGTCCTGCGTTTTCGCTGTCGGTCACTAGTAACATTTTACCCTACCAATCAACGTGTCAAACATATTACTTAACTATACGAAATTATAAAACAAGCAGATTAAAAAACAAAAACCCGACTGCGGTAATTTCAAAGTTGTATTTTGCGATAAAAATCCGCCATCTTGAATTTATGAAATTTTGATATAGCCAGTATCACTCGCGCTGACACATCATATGTCAAAATCCAACTATCCGTTTGGGCTGTAGCCCGTGAAAAAGAATTTGCTTGTCCACATACATAGGTACATACTCTCGAAAAACATAACCCTCCTTTCGAGGCAGTCGGGTAATAATACTAAGTAGTACCGACTTACGCAGCCTTATACTTGTCGTAGAACCGGTTATTCTCCAGACTCTTCATGGTGGTATACCAGAACCTCTTGAGCTGGTCATCATTGCAGTCCTTTAGGTAGTTGTGGACGTTGAAAAAATCTCGAGGCCCTAAGAACAATAATATTTAATTATTATTTTATTACCCACTACGGAACGGAGACATTGAAGGTCCTATTAAATTCAATGCAAATATTTTCAGGGATTGTTCTACTCGTGAAACTGACCAACTTTTCTTTGTAACATTTTTTCGAAATATGAAAATAATATTTGAGACCACCCATACAAAAAAGTCCAAAACGTGTGTCAGTTTGTATGGGAGGTCCAAATTTTGTTTGGATGTGAGATTGCTTGTGTGTTTGTTGGGATTTAAGAGTTACGTACATCTTTGGTTGTCTGTTACAAAAAAAAAAAAATGTCATCACAATAAAGGGACTCTATTAGATTGCAAAATTGGTCATCATAAATCCGCTTACTGGACCTCCGAGACATTTGCCTTTTTATGAAGTTAAGTTTCTTGGAAATAAAAGTTTTAATGTTTGTAAAACTGGAAGTTTCATGAAATATATTGATTTTTATATTCGTAGGTATAGATAGAGGGATAGAGGGACGCTTGTAGATTTCAAAACCTGATCTTAACGCAATACCCCACTGGCGGAACCTATTTGCGAGGAAGTGCGCATTGGAAACAGTGTAAAAAAATTGCCTACTTAGAATATGGACTTATATCAAGAAACTAAATCACAAAGTACCTATAACGTACCTAGGGGGGAGGTTAGTATGGCGTGGAGAGCGATGATTCGTAGTTGTATGTGCTCCGTCTCATTCATCAGGATTGGTAGAGTGTTTTCCAGACTCTGGAGTGAAAAATTTATAAATTAGAAGTACTTTGTAGATACAATACTATACTCTGTAAAATCTAGCTAGATCTAGCTATGACAGCAAACAGATTTGGGCAAATGCTACGACATAGGGTCCATTTTCCTTTGCTTACTTGTTTTAGTATGGGTCTGACTGAATGTGTCTGAGCTCAAGCTATATTTTAAGTTACTTAATAGATTCAACTTACAGCTTTTTTTCATATGCTAAAACTGGCTATACCAGCCAATCATGTTTACTTTTTTCATGTCCAAATTGACTTCGTGTTAATAGACACTTACTACTTTTGCGAATATTATCAACAAAGTGGCTGAGTAGATTTATCAAAGATAGGTTACAATTTAACAAATACTTTAAATACTTTCTACTAGAGCACCAAGAGGTTGAAAGATTCGTTAGGGTCAGCCAGCCGGCGGTAGCTCAGTTGGCAGAGCAGTGAGACGGTAAGTCCCGGGTTCAAGTCCCGGCAGACACTAATGATTTTTTCAACTTTTCTTATTTTCATTTATAAGTTACTTACAGCCTGCTTCCAAATGCTAAGACTGGCTAATCCGGCCCATAGTCTCTCGTGCTTGCTTTTCTTCGCGTCCAAGTTGACTTCGTCTAAATAGTTGACGCTGCTTTTCCCGAGGTTAGCCGCGCCTTGCAGCCAGACCAGCCGGTCCACGTATTGGGGACAGTCTGTGAATAGATGCAGGATATTAAAATAAAGTCCGGCTCATAATGATGTATTTGAAGAAAATACCTATCCTAAATTATAAAATCTATATAAACGGGTTTTCAAAATATTACCTAGAGCCTACAGATGAAAATATTTAAATACCTTTTCTAAATATACCTTAGTTATACGGGGTGTAAGGGACAGCCCTCCGAATACTGAAAGGACGCATTCAGACCATGAAACTGAACAACTTGCCATAGAAATAAATTTCAGGAAACGAAAAAAAAATTTCGACTTCCCATACAAATTCACGATCAACTGATTGCATTTTCTATGGGAAGTCAAAAAATTTTTTACGTTTCCGGAAATTTATTTCTATGGGAAGTTGTTCAGTTTCATGGTCTGAATGCACCCTTTCAGTATTCGGAGGGCTGTCCCTTACACCCTGTATACCTTTTCAAAATAAACATAATTTTAATCCTACATAACATGTTAAAAGTTGGTAGGTATCCAAAATATGGGTGGTTCCAAAAACCCAACATGTTGTGTCCCAAAACCTAGACAGATATAATAAATACAGACCAATAATGTGTATGTGTGTGTGTGTGTGTACTTACAGTTATACATCCTCAGGTATTTATCGTAGATGTCGTCGAAGTACTCCTGATCGAAATCTGCCTCCATCGCGATGTTGACCATGGTCGCGAAACTCAAGATGGCGGCGTGCCTTATGTCCTGTAATGGACAAAATATCATGATCATTCTCATGATTGAAATGATTATTAAAATGATTATTTCAATCATAGCGCAGCCACTTTATATAGGACGGCCACTTTCTCACTGACGACGTTGTAGCGTGGCATCTATTAGATACAGAAACATAGCAGGACTTTATGCAAGATAATGATGATGATTACCTGGGGAAAATCAGGACCCAACTTAGTAAAAACTTCCAACTCTTGAAGTAGACCCTTGCTGAACACCGCTATGCTGTAGGGCAGTTTGCGAATACATGAAGTCCTCTAGCATAAATTAGGGAGTTTACAGAAGGATCAATCGACCGTATTTAGGATTTACACGATTTTCTCTTGTTATAGCCAGGGTTGCTATAGTGTGACAACTTCGTGCACGACCTTCCTGCGGATCGACGAATCAGACGGTCGGGGGGCGAGAAAGCACGTCATTTTAATATGACGTGCAGCGCGGATGCGCGCGTCACCCTTCCCCGCTACACCTCCCGCTACCCGCTGACATCTCCCCCCCAAACGTCTGTCACCCCTAGGGAAGGTCGCGCACGAACTTGCCGGACTATAGATTAAATACGAAGGCAAAATACAGCTCTAAATATTAAACAAGAACGTAATATAATTCTGAGCCGATTTCAATCCAAGAAATATGACGTTCGTGGCAAATTGAATGGAGTTGTTGAATTGCCCTAAGATTCCAGTTATGACCAGTTAGTCATTAAGCGTAAAAATCGTGTCTATTACTGAGTGAGCCATCTGTAAAGGCACGCCGTTTCCCTAATTTGTGCCTTTGGTTACCTGTAGGAAGTCAGGTCCCAACTTGGTGAAGACCTCCAACTCCTGGAGTAGACCCTTGCTGAACACCGCTATGCTGTATGGAAGTTTGCGGATGAGCCCGACTAACCTGGAATCTTAAACAAGCTATAGAGTGCGCATGTCGCCCCGTGCCGTAGTGTCAAACGTAAGCATTTGCCTAGCCACATACGTCAAATGTATGAGAAGTAATAGAGGTTCAATAGTGTTGTCACTGCTGTTTTGCTATGGATAGATAGAGAGGTTATGTTCTGACTACTGCCAACTGTTATTACTTTTTAGGCGCTTTCTATAGCTTGCTTATACAAAGGTACCTACTCTAAGACGCATGTAGTCCTCTAGTTACCTGTGGGAAGTCAGGTCCCAGCTTGGTGAAGACCTCCAACTCCTGGAGTAGACCCTTGCTGAACACCGCTATGCTGTATGGAAGTTTGCGGATGAGCCCACATGGAGTCATCTAGTTACCTGTGGGAAGTCAGGTCCCAACTTGGTGAAGACCTCCAACTCCTGGAGTAGACCCTTGCTGAACACCGCTATGCTGTATGGAAGTTTGCGGATGAGCCCACATGGAGTCATCTAGTTACCTGTGGGAAGTCAGGTCCCAACTTGGTGAAGACCTCCAACTCCTGGAGTAGACCCTTGCTGAACACCGCTATGCTGTAAGGCAGTTTGCGGATGAGCCCACATGGAGTCATCTAGTTACCTGTGGGAAGTCAGGTCCCAACTTTGTGAAGACCTCCAACTCCTGGAGTAGACCCTTGCTGAACACCGCTATGCTGTAAGGCAGTTTGCGGATGAGCCCTACGAGCATGGAATCTTCGATTTTATTCTGGAAAATCAAGAAAAGAATTTTTTAGTTAGGCAAATCAAGGCAAATAGTCAAGAAGTTGACGGATTAGTTCAGGTAGTAGGTACATTATATTATCTGTGGTTTATTAGACTTTCTAATGGAAAAATGACAAAAAGCTTACTTACAGTGCAGCAAAAAAGAGTAGACAAAAAATGAGGGCGCCACTTTGTATGAAATTTCAAAATTAAATGGCAACATTGGCTTTGAATGGCAACAATTTAGTATGAAAAATTTTAACTTTTATTTTATTTAATTTCTACTCTTTTTTGCTGGACTGTACCTACGGAATTCGCTATTGTTTCTCATATTTAACTTGGAAAATACCTGGGGCCGAATGCTAAAAAATCATGTCACGTTAAGATTGATAGAATGATGGTATGTCAGTTGGATGGTTTTGGTAGGTAGTTCCATATTTTGCTAACAATTGTTACAGTGACAATAGAATGACAGTTAAGTGTCGCTGGCATTACAAGGGCTAAAATTATATGGGGTGTTAGGGGCGGTGTAACGAAAACTTTGCAGGCATGATCAGACCATCAAACTGAACAACTTTTAGTATGGAGCCAATGGTGGGAAACGAAAAAAAATTTCCGACCTCCCATACAAAATCCACGATCAGCTGACTGACTTTTTATGGGAAGTCGGAAAATGTTTTTGTTTCCCACCATTGGCTCCATAGTAAAAGTTGTTCAGTTTCATGGTCTGAGCACGCCTGCAAAGTTTTCGTTACACCTTCCCTTACACCCCGTATAGCAGACTTGGGGCGCAGTTTCAGAGATTCGCAGATATACCCTATTATGGACAGATATTTGTAACTACCTTCAAGTCCACAACAAGATGGCGCACCAGCTTCGCCCCCGCCTCGGTCCGCACATACGGCAGCACCTCCAGGAAGATGTTTCTAGAAGTCTCCAACTCATAGCTGGTGCCTAGCACGTCGGCGAACAGCTTGCAGAGCGACTCGTAGCTTAGCTGGGACATTGTGCTGTAGTAGACAAATAAATACATACACACACAGGTAATTATTAGGTACCTGCAGATATTACGGGCCTTACCACAAAAAAGTTAGGCGAGCGTTGTACGCCGGTCTAGATTTTTTACGAAGTTTTTTTTAAATTAGGGTTTCGTAGTCTACTAGAAACCCTTATCATTTCAGTAAGTCTGTCTGTCTGTCTGTCTGTATGCCGCGCCCTCATAACTTCGTCAGTTTTAGAGATATCGACATCAAATTTGGTGTGAAGATAGATTGTGTTGACCCAAATTAAGAAATGTAATATTTTAATTGTTTTTTGGACCCCCTTCCCATACATGTGAAAGGGGGGGCAAATTTTTTTTTTCTCCTGTAATATTGAATAGGGTATCGTTGAATAAGTAGGTCTTTTAAAACTAAGGGGAAGTTTCTTTGACACAAAGTCTCTAAAATGTTTCTGTCTCGAGATATTTGCTTTTAAAAGGGGCGTTCTTGAGCCATAATTTGTTCCAGCTGTAACTTCTAAAGTATGCAAGCTAAAAATTTGAAAAAAATATGGAATATAGTACTAGTTCTTAATATGAAGTTACCATGAAAACTATATCGAATACTGTACCACTTAAGATTAAGGAAATATTAAAGTTTTTCAATTTGCGGTTAGTAATCATACAGCTGCAAACAAACCAGCAACAAAATTAACTTTGTAACGCTGAAAGACCTGATATTTAAACGTTGACTATGAAACCCTACTTGTGAGCGTGTCTGACACGCTCTTGGCCGCTTCTTTTTATTTTATGTGGGCCCTACGAAAAAGGGTTAGGCACTTTCGTTTTGTGTCACTTCAGAAATATTTTGTTAACTGACAGATTGTCAGCTAATTGCCTTAAATTGTCAAGTAGAGTAGAATGAGTCACGTAAGATGTTTCCAGAAGTATTCAGCTCATAACTGGTGCCTAACAAGTCACAAAACCAAGGTTTACCAAAAAGACTCATAGCGTAGCTGGGGCATTATGCAGTATTAGACAGTATATATGTTGCAGGTCAATCGTGGAATCGGATCAGTCGCGAATTCCCTAGGACCATTGCGAAGAGCCGAACATATAGCATGTAGCGTTTGATCCGTTGTTACGATCAACGTACGTCACAAATATAATTCTTATTTATTTATTTATACCTTTACTTACAACACTTTTGTTTGATTCAATATTTTTAATAAAAATAAAGCCATCATTTCCAAAACAGTTCGAAATGCAGACCGATCTTTCTACTAGTTAAAAAGCGCCGATAAAAACTACATAGCAATCAAATACGTAACGATTGCTCCAACTAAATTGCTACGACTAACTTACAAGGCGTTCAAAATACAAAAACTTTCAAGATAATTATGTGAGCTAAATTAAGGCTTAGCATTTACTTTTATTGTTTAAAAAACAAGTATTGTTCATTGTGATTTGCATTGGGTTGATTGTTTGATGTTTAGAGTCAGTTTAGCCTCAAACCCTGGCTGAACCCATTTCATATTGGTAGACGAATAATTCCGGGACAACGTAATATTTCACGCTTTTAATGAATTTTATTCTCAAATATTATACTCTCGATTCCTGTTACATACAAAGGAATTCATTAGACCTTCGTTTAGAGATTTTAGATTTGCTTAGGTATAACACGGTCAGATAGTCCATGGGATTTGGACCAAAGATTGTATGGACGGTAGCGTCATCTACCAGAATGGTGTAGTACTCGCACGGGTGTGTGACAGCAATACAGACGTTTGTATTTGATCATATTGGTAGTGTGAAGCGGTGCAATCCGGCCAAATTGGTAGGTGAATTTTTCTATGGATACAGCTATTATCAAACATCGCAATGAACTTAGCCGGTTTTTATTTGTCGATCGGGAGCGTCTTTCCTGCCGTCTGTGTAATGTTGGTATTTCTGTAAGATTTTGAATGAAATCTAAAACGCAAACGGAAGTAATGTTAAACTACGCAATTTTTATCATACTTTTTCTCCGAATTATGCATTTTGAATTTCAGATAATGAGGGTCGGAAATATTTAAGTTGCAATGTATTTTGCATTATATTTAAAGGAGTAAACACCTGTTTTTAGGGAAATAGGTAGTTTTACTATGGTACTTGGGAAAACAATAGATAGTAATGTCGTGAGTAATTCATGGGTGACTAATTCACTCATCATTCGTTCTTGGGTAGGATTGAGTTGAGTCTTCAAGTAGATTTCCATTGTACACCATCAGTGTAGTTAAAGAGTGAGTCAGTTCGAATGGATCAATCACTGATCAGTTGGTAATTTACTACGGAACTAGCTGTAGGACAAAGGAATTCGACCCTACTTAAACGCTGGTCGGCTAGAATCATTCTCTTAGTTTGAACGGGACACCTGAGGAGAAGACATGAAGACACCGGAGCTGCCCGGCAGACCAGAAGCGGATGGCGAGGCCTGAAGATCAGAAGCGGTTGGCTGCAAAGAGGGAAGCGAGCGGCTGCAGGTGCCATGCTGTTCCAGGACCCCGAAGCTGTGTGGCTGTCCGGAGGAGGAAGCTGAGGCGGAGCGTTCAGGGAGCTGCAGGACGGATGCTGAGCAGGCGATCGGCGGGCAGGTGCCGCGTGAGTTTTTGAACATGGTCGCTCTAATGTTTGACGGTGCCTATTTTTCCTGTGTTTCATTTATCAAGTGCTAAAAGGGGTCGCGTTCTTTTATTTTACGGGGCGTGGTCAATTCATACAGTTTACTTCTGTGCGGGTAGATTCCATGTGGTAGTTTTACTGAATCTCGGGTTTTTGAAAGAAAAGGGGTTGTGTTCTTTTGATTTGCTTTATCGGGCGTGGTCGATTTACAGTTTTATTTCATGCGGTTACTCCACAAGGTAGCTTTTAACCGATACGAGAGGTTTTAGAAAAGAGGGGTTGTGTTCGTTGGATTTGTTTTATTGGGCGTGGTCAGGTTATAGGTTACTTCTATGCGGGTACTTGCCACTTGGTAGCTTTTAACCGATTTACGTGGTTTTGTAAAAGAGGGGTTGTGTTCTCTTTGATATTTTTTTATTGGGCGTGGTAAATTTTTAGGTCGCTTTCTAGTAAATGCTTTGAATTAAGTGGAAATTCATAGTGATTAATGATTTCACGTTATATTTTGTAGTTCTGTGTTTAATAAGATCACGTGTGGGTTTAGTGTGACCGCGTGGTAATTTCTTGGGTTCCGCTCGTAGGTTTTTATTGAAAAGTGTAGTCGGGTTTTAATTTTTTTATGCAATAATTTCGCAGCGTTTTAATAGACCACGTGCTATTCGAATTTACGTATTAGGTTGGCTGATTGAATGTTAGGTTTATGGGGTGGTTTTCCAATTAGGTTTTTATTATTTTACAGGATTGTTTTACGACAGTTTCGCCATTTATATTTTGTGGTTTTATTTGTTGTGTACCTACCCTTCTTTTATTTGAAATTTCCCCTGTTTTTTTTATCATGACTTGTTCCAGCATTTATTTTATTAGGCGGTGTTTTTAATTTTCGTGATTTACATATTACGTTGTGCAGCATATTCTTTCTTTTGCGTCCATTTGAATATTATTTTGTTGCATTATTTTATTTCTGTGTGACTACTCTCGTTTCTCGTATTTGATTATTCCCCATGCTTTTTATTTTGTGCAATCTTTTGACTTTCTTTTTGAATTTTATTTGCGGCATAATTTATTTTTTATTGATTATTTTCTAATGCTTTTGTGTTGCGTCATTTTCTTTCTATATTTATTTGCGTACGGCTTTTATTTCAAATTCTTCTATTTGAATTACTTGTGTATTGCAATTTATACACTTGTTTTTATTTTGTGTTTTATACATCCTTTTGATTTGTTGCGGTTTTATTCGGGATATTTTTCCTTGAATTACGGCTATGTTCTTGGTGATATTTTTGACTTTTGGCATTTCTTTTATTTTTATTTACGGCCCTGCCCTTTTTGGCAGTTTATTATATATTTTTATATTCCATCTACATTTGTAGATGTTTTTGGGTTTTATTCTGCGTTTCTGGTTTTGACTATTTTCATTTGTGATTTTATTCTGCATATTTGCCCTTTAGGTTCGCTATTGAAATTATTTCTTTTACTTATCGACTTTTCTTTTCTTATATATGTTTTCTTTCCTTAAAAGCGCTTTTCTTGAACTTACATGTTTCTATATTACTATTTTACATAATACTTTACAGGGTTCTTGAAATATTTTTCGCCTAATAACATTGCTAATTAGGTTATGTTCGTTTACCGCAATGGTGTATTAGTTAAAAACTCATACGCGCTTTCAATGATTCGAGCAGAGTACCTACAGATATGGGTTCGATTCCGCACGCGTACTAATTACATTGGAGGGTATTTTTGTTAGAAGCGCGTTGCCAGTCGGTTGCAAGTAGATAGTGCGGCCTGCGGTGTGCGGGGGAGGGGTAGATCTACGCGGGGTTTGTCATGTAGTTGATAGGTATAGCCCGTTTAGTTTGGTCCCTTGTATTTGGTAGGTCTACCTAGATTGGTTCTTCATACAGTTGCTAAGTATAACCAGTTTAGTCTGGTCCTTGGATTCGATAGGCTTATCTACGATGGTTTCTCATATAGATTGTTAGGTATAACCATCTTATTTCGGTTCCTTGAATTTGATACGTTTTCCTATGCTGGCGTCTCATACATTTGTTAGGGAAAAACCAGTCTAAATTGGTCGCTAGAAGTTGTGAGGTCTATCTAACCTAGGTTCCCATACAAGTCACCAAGAACGACCAGTTTAGTTAGGTTCCTTGTACTTGGTAGGTCTACATAATGTTGGTTTCCCATACAGTTACTATGTCCGACCGTTGTAGATTGGTCCGTCGTATTTGGGAGGTCTTTAAATATTGGTTTTTCATACTGTTACTAGGTCCGACCGTTGTAGATTGATCCGTCGTATTTGGGAGGTCTTTAAATATTGGTTTTTCATACTGTTACTAGGCCCGACCGTTGTAGATTGATCCGTCGTATTTGGGAGGTCTTTAAATGTTGGTTTTTCATACAGTTGCTAGGTTCGTCCGATGTAGTTTGATCCTTTGTGTTTGGGAGGTCTATGTAACCTGGGTTTCCATACAGTTACTAAGAACGACCAGTATAGGTAGATCCTTTGTATTTGGGAGGTCTGTCTTAAATGGTTTTCTATACATTCTCTACGACCGACCGGTGTAGGTTGAACTTTTGTTTTTGGCAGGTCTATCTAAAATGGTTTCCCATACAGTTACTAGGCATGACCGATTTAGGTTGGTCTCTTTAGTAGGTTTATGGAGCTGCTGGCGATAGGTAGTAGGTACCGTAATAAATTATGTTTTATGTAGGGTTTGAAATGGTTTGACTTATGTCTTATTGTGAGAGTGGTTTAGGTTATAGGTAACAGATCGGTGTGTCGAAGGGCACGTTTTTGTCTGTCGTTGTTATACGTAATCTGGTACGGTTGCGTTGGAAGTTACGAGATAGTCGTAGGTAGATTTTATGCTCCTGGGTTTAGAAGGTATTGGTAGGTTATAAGTACATAATGTACCTACGGATGTTGGGGTTGGTAGGGGCATTCGTCGATTCGGTGTCCCACACATTATGGTATTGATAGAAAGACAGCGTTTCGCATGTTTTAATTTATTTTAAAGATTGTGGTGCATTTTTATAAGGTATCTAGGTACTTTCGCATTTTTGATTTTATTTTGAACTCAATTTTGGGTACCCGATATTTATATTTAGTTTCATTCTTTCATTCATTTAGACATTTATATTTAGGGTCATTTATTTACTTCCTTACTTTCAAGGATTCTGATTTTTTTCAAATTTCGGTTGTGCACAGATGATTAACCCTTTGGTCGCAGTTGTGCCACAGTTGCATACGGCTATTCTTACGGCAATTTACCTGAACCAGGTTATAGTGCCGGTAAGCCTGTATTATGGAGTTGCGTACTTTTATCTGTCATGAAACTGAAGTTAACTTTAATTTCATTAAACTTAGTTAACTTTAGTATATTAATAGGTAATTAAATTAACTTTGCAATTTGCGGTTCTTGTACACTTGCGATAAATCATAAATATTTTAGGGTATTAAACATTTGATAATTTTATTTGGAAATTATTAATATTTTATTTAGGTGTCTTTTGAATTGGATCGTTTAGGGCTGCTTCTTAATTAAAATAATTTAGAAACTTCAGAATATTTTGGGATTTTAAATATTTATTTTTTTATCTTTTTTTTTTGGAATTAATAATATTTCACTTAGGTTTCGATTAGGTTGGGTTGATTTATGCTGCTTCTAAATTAAAATAATTTTAGAATTTTAATTTATTTTATTTTATTTAAATATGAATAATTTTAGAAACTTTGCAATATTTTGGGACTTTAAATATTTTTCATCCTTCTGGGAATTAGTAATATTTTCCTTAGGTATCATTTAGTTTGGGGTATTTAATAAGTACTGGTTTCAAATCAAAATACTTTTAGAATTTTAATTCGTTTTTATTTATTTACTTTTGGAAATAGTTAGTGCAGAGCGCTTTTATTATCATTTACACTTGCGTATTTTTACCCAACTTTGGAGTCAACTTTTATTGCGTATTCTTACCCAACCTTAATAGAAGTTAGCTTTTAAAAAACTTTCTATTAAAACATTTATTTAGGTATCGTTTAGTTTGGGACGTTTAATTCTGCCTTCAATTTAATATACTTTTAGAATTTTACTATATTCTAATTTATTTACTTTTGATAATAGTTAGTGCGGAGCGCTTTCATTGTCATATACACTTGCGTATTCTTACCTAACTTTAATAGAAGTCAACTTTTATTAATTCAATATCACAATAAATAATACTTTATATTAAAAGATTTCTTTAAATAAAATTGAACGGGATTTGTTTCATGGTTGAGTTTATAATTTTAAAATAAAATACTAAAATTTCGGTTTGCATAAATATTGATATTTTTAAATAAGTTTATTTTAAATGACAATGGTTGTTTATTATCAGCCTTCTAGCAATACAACAAACATATTATAAATTTAAATTCAAATAATACTAAAGACGTATTATCTATTCCTATTCTTGTAAGTTAATTCAAAGACAATTACTTACTTGAATGTAATGTTGGAGTTAATCATACTTAGGCCAAGCAGGTCAGTGCCTCGATAGCTATACCCTATACTAAGATGGAATGGGATACTATCACCAAGTTGGTTAAAGTCACCATTACCTTACTAAATTAATTATGGTTAAAGAATTACCAAGTTATTATACAGTTGTATTTAAACTGGAGGGTTGTAAATAAATACCTATTATACTAAATTAATATTGATAAACTGCTGTTGTGAGAAATGATGACTCGGTAGTTAATATTAAATTCGTTTCCAAATTCAAAATTCCCATTATGCATAAATTGTGCACTTTTGGCTTCTCATTAGTAAATTTCTGGTGAGGAATGGTGATTCAGGAGCGGAGGAGATGGCTGAATACCGCATCCCTTTAGGGATGCGGTAATAGGTAGTCATTTCTCTCACATAGGCAGTACACTTCCGATAACTTTATTTATCTACAAAGCTAAACCATGAAACATTCTATTTTCTCACTTGTTTAATTAACAATAATTTTATTATTATGAAACGGGTTACTTCTATTTAAGTTGTCTTCCCTTTTGCTCTCGAATACATACTGCGCAATCTTACCCTCATTCAATTATTATGGTTCAGACTTAGCTGCGCACTCTTACCCATATTATTAGCCATAGTATACTTGACTTTGTACGAATGAAATTAACTATTTAGGGGAATTATATTTTATTTCTTAATCATTTATTAACCATAATCGAGTTTACAAATCGTACTTAAATTTAATATGCGGTGCTTTTAGTTTCAATCCTTTAACTTGTTTTATTTAGCTTCCACTTTTGTTTTGACAGTTTATTACTTCTTTGCGCATAGTTCACTTAGCTGTTTGGAAAATCATTAATTTGGGTTAGTAACTTATTGAATAGAGGTTAGGTTAGTTAGATACCATTCCTTATCATAAAAGACCCTTTATACTACATACGGTTCACAACGTAGGACACACTATGACGATCACACATAGCCTTGTTTTATGAACTTTCGTGAACCCAACTCCAGTAACCAAATTTAGCTTAGCTTAGGATTTTATTAGCTCAGTTTCAGTTTACAGTTAGGTCACTTTACCATTTACAGTTAGGTCGCTTTATCATTTAGAGTTAGGTCGCTTTATCATTTACAGTTAGGTCGCTTTATCATTTAGTTAGGTTGAGTTGTTAGTTCGCGTTTACTAGTTAGGTTGGCTAGGTTAAAAAAAAAAAAAAAAAAAAATTAACGTAGGCAGGGTGTTGTTACAAGCACTTTGAAAACTTACTTGAGAAGATCAATGAAATCAAAACTGTGTATGAGCGAGGCATTTCTGACGATATTATCAGAGTCGATCCCCTTGCGAGCTATGTTGAGAAGCATCTGAAATAAAAACAAGGTTTATAACAACTTGTACTGCACCTGCCAATCCCCCTAGTGTGGCGAGTATAGCAATACTCCTGTTAGGGGATCCGGCAGTGTCCCATTGTGGCTAGTAATTTCAATTCCAAAAAAAAATTGAGAGGTTTCGCACTATGTCTGATCCGAACCTGTGAATATGTCCGTCTCCGTCAACCGATATCAGAGGGACACAGACTTACAGGATTTGATTAATTAGGATTTATCAGATGAGAAAATAATGCTGCATTGGTATTATGATGTGGTGGGATAATGGCTATTTTATAATTAATAGGACTGTTTTTCCAACTTAACGCAGACAACTTACAAATACTTAACAAACAAACTAATTAATAAAATACAGGATGTAAGGGATGTATGGTGTAATGAAAATGTGTGTTGCAGGCGTGCTCAGACCTTGAAACTGAACAACTTTCTCCACGGAATATTGTGATGGCAACTATGGCAAGCGATAATACTTTTTGACATCCCATACAAAGCCAGTCAGCTGAAGTGAATTTTGTATGGGAGTACTAGTAAACTTACCTCCATATTAAAAGTTGTTCAGTTTCAAGGTCTGATCATGCCTCCAAAGTTTTTGGTAAGTACACTGTTCTTACACCCTGTATAGATATCCCAAAGCCAGAGTAGGTATGTTTTTATAGTCCTTGCTAAGTGTATTGGGTCAGAGTATTCTTTTGAGCCTAGTCCTAAAAAGATGAAAGGCGCGTTCATTTTAGCAACAATGTGGTATTGCTCTTATAATTCGCATCCCGATTTTTAGTTTTTTTTTTGTTGGGGGGGAGAGGGGTGGAGGGGGGGACCTCCCCGGTAACACCCCCCCCGCGCGGAAACCAGTTGTTCCTGAGATATACAAGGTTGAAGGTTTGAGGTTATGACTAGTCCAAAACTACTAAATGATTCAAATAGGCTATAAATGAAGGGAGATTGGTTGAACCACCTCCCCTCACCCCTAAACACCCCTCTCCCCTTCTTTAAACCCCTTCCCAAATCTTAACCAGTTGAAAAACCCAAATTTCAATATTAAGTATAAGAGTAGGTGTGGTTGGTATGGTAAGTACATTAGCAACCTTACTAGCAGTGTGTTGGTTCTGGCACTTCGCCGGCCCCTGCCGGGGCACGCTCGCTCCGCTCGCTCGGCTCGTGCGTTGTGGTCACCGTTCTAACCTAACCTAACCTAACCTGGCGTTGAACGCCAGGTTAGGTCAGGTTTTGACTAACAGACCTACTGTCCCTTTATTTATAGCATATTTGAATCATTTAGTGAGTTTTGGACCAGTCATAACCTCAAACCTTCAACCATGGATATCTCAGGAACGACTGGTCTCCGCGCGGGGGGGGTGTTTCCGGGGAGGTCCCCCCGTCTCCCCCCTCCCCCCTCCCAAAAAAAACGTTATATCATTTAGTGCATGGTATAATAAGATACCTACTCCGCCTGGTATTCCGTTCCGAGACTCGTGGACCACGTGACCAACACAAGTCTACGTCATCATGCTTTTGGGTTACCAGAACTACCCACTCTTATGATGTTTTTTGTAAATCATTTATGATACTGTTAACTAATAAATACAATTGAAGTGTTGTTGTAAAGTTCAAGTTAATACACACGTAAATCTAAATTATAAAATTATTATGAAATATTTTAGGTCACTTTTCATGTACCTACGTATACGCAGCGGGACCCTAAGCCAGAATGGAATGAAACTTATGTGGTCTTGTAGGTATTAATTTGTACCTACAGAAATGTGAAATAAAAAAATTTGTACCTCTGTAAAAAAAAAGTTATGGACCAATTTGCAAAACGTCAACCCAGCGGGACCCCACTTAAAATTACAGTTTAGACTCAAAGTAAGCATATATTCGGAAAGCCCTGAATTTGTACCTTCCAAATATTATTCGATCATTCTCCTGAAGCGAATAGTCTAGGAGCTATAACCGATTAAAGTCAGCGTCAAGCCAGCGGGACCCCATGTCAAAGTACAATCCACACTTTAAAAAAACATATTTTTGGAGAGCCCTGAATTTGTACCTTCCGAAAATACCTTTATACAGCTTGTAACTTTAATATTTTACGAGATATTAACGATTGAAATTTTATAGTCTAAGAGTCAGCGTCCAAAAAATATTTGGTGATTTATAGTTACTATCTTAAGTTCCCCTACAAACAGAGTACCAAGCTAGTATTCTAAGAAGGAATACTGACATTTTACCGTGACAATCGATTTAAAGGATAAACTTCTTCTGGTTTGTCATACAGCTGTAAGAGTAACCAGTGTAGTTTGATCCCAGGTAATAATATCACGAGGCAGGTTCTGTTCATCATCATGACATGCAATGTACGGGGTACGGTTACAGAAGTAAGAATATGTGAGGAAGCAACCCTACATAGATGAAAGAAGGCTAAAGATAAGAATAAATAATAACACTAAGCTGAAAGCTTTGAAATCTCGGTTTTATCCCACCGCGTTAATTTTTTGTTGAAGATTTATTTTTGTTAGATTGGTTTGGTATCTAAAAGTGCAATTATCTCGAAAACCGTGCGTCGTAGAGCATAAATAGCTATATTTTTGTACCTCGCTACGCGGATAACTTTCACACATGCATTTTTCACATTGGCTAACTTTCCCATTAGGTTCATTTTTCCGTTCGGTTAATTTCTCACTGGCTGTAACCCGTGGCATAACTGTTATAAAACGTACCCCCTCCTTTCGACCCGGTCAGGAAAAACATAATAGTATCTTAAGTAACCGTCATATAATGGGGGTCATTACAATGCGAGTGTCTTTTGAAATGAAACGAATATTACGAGGCGAGCGTAGTTAAAAAAAATAAGTATCGGCAAGCGTGACAAAGGACTAGAACATAATACACTAAAATAATAACTATCTCGGTTATCTACGCTTCTACACTAATATAATAAAGAGGAAACGTTCGTTTGTTTTTTTGTATGTATGTAATCGATAAAGTCCGAAACTACTGGACCGATTTCGAAAATTGTTTCACCATTAGAAAGTTACAACAATTCAGTGTAACATAGGCTACTTTTTACCACGGGAAAATTCCTCATTCCCACGGGAAAACGGTTAGCAGCAGGAAAAGCGGGAAAGCGAATATTACCCAAATTAACCAAACCGCTTTACCGATCTTCAAGGCCTACAACTTTCCGGATGAAACTAATAGTCTAGCATACTTAGTTTCCGAGAAAACCGAGTTGTAAGTTTGACAGTTGTCACTTGAAATGTAGGCCTCAAGGCCTACAACTTTTCTAAAGAAACTAATAGTCTAGCATGCTGAATTTCCGAGAAAAAAGGTTGTAATTTTGACAGCTGTCACTTGAAGTGTAGGTCTCATCAAGGCCTACAACTTTCCTAAATAAATGAATAGTCTAGCATGCATAGATTCCGAGAAAAACGAGTTGTGATTTTGACAGCTGTCACTTGAAATGTAGGTCTTATCAAGGCCTACAACTTTCCTAAAGAAACTAATAGTCTAGCATGCTTAGTTCCCGAGAAAAACGAATTTTAAGTTGACAGCTGTCACCTCATATATAGATATAGCAAAATAGCAAAGACAAGATCTACAACTTCTTCTAAGAAAATACTTGAGGATCGTTTCAGATAAGTCGTGACTCGTGAATCCTATAGCGACAGGTTATTAGCGTGTAGCCTAAAATTGCAATACACATGAAACCCTCAAGTCGTCTCTTACGAGACCCTATTCGCAGTTAAGTCGGCGAGTCGTCGAAGTCGGCGCGGCGGAACAAACATAGTTCCCGAGATAGACGAGTTTTGAGTTTCGCACCCATCATCTAGATGGATGGAAGAAAGAAAACGTATACATATATTAAAGTACCTACTATATTCATCCATATGATTCGTTCCGTATAACTAAAATCGATTGTCACGGTAAAATGTCAGTATTCCTTCTTAGAATACTAGCTTGGTACTCTGTTTGTAGGGGAACTTAAGATAGTAACTGTTACGAACTCCTTGTATATACCTAAATGCCATAAGCTTTGACCATTATTTTGAAATATTATGTAAATAGTGACTTTGATATATACTTGAAAAAATTAGAGCATCATCGAAGGAATTGACATATTTTTATTTACGTTTTTAGTTTTTAGTTTACCGATTATTTATAGTAACTATAAATCACCAAATATTTTTTGGACGCTGACTCTTTGACTATAAAATTTCAATCGTTAATATCTCGTAAAATATTAAAGTTACAAGCTGTATAAAGGTATTTTCGGAAGGTACAAATTCAGGGCTCTCCAAAAATATGTTTTTAAAGTGTGGATTGTACTTTGACATGGGGTCCCGCTGGCTTGACGCTGACTTTAATCGGTTATAGCTCCTAGACTATTCGCTTCAGGAGAATGATCGAATAATATTTGGAAGGTACAAATTCAGGGCTTTCCGAATATATGCTTACTTTGAGTCTAAAATGTAATTTGAAGTGGGGTCCCGCTGGGTTGACGTTTTGCAAATTGGTCCATAACTTTTTTTTTACAGAGGTACAAATTTTTTTATTTCACATTTCTGTAGGTACAAATTAATACCTACAAGACCACATAAGTTTCATTCCATTCTGGCTTAGGGTCCCGCTGCGTATACGTACATTCACTTTTCTGAGATTGAATTTACCCCATAACGTATTTTATTGAAATAAAGTGGCAATACTAAGTGACGTTGTCATGTGATTCTCTGGGAAGGAAAGACCATGTTTTATTAGACTATGATTTAGTGAGTTTTGGACCAGTCATAACCTCAAACCTTCAACCTTGAATATCTCAGGAACGACTGGTCTCCGCGCGGGCGGGGTGACACCGGGGAGGTCGCCCTCACCCCCCCTCCCCACCCCACCCAAAAAAAAACTAAAAATCGGGATGCGAATTATAAGAGCTGAGCCAACAATGTTTATAAACATTGTTGATCAAAATCTGGGGGCACGGCAGTGCCCCCACCAAGTCGAGCTGAAAGCGGCACGGCCGTAACATCCTTTTCTCGAACCAGTTCAGGCCATTTTCGACCCCCCTATAACTCCCTTGTCGATAAGTTTAGAACCCTCATTTTAAAATATTTTATCAAGCACTGCATAGACACGATAAATTTCAAATTTCATCTAATTTGTACCTGTGGTTTAGAAGTTATAGTTAGTCAAAGTTTCTTAATTTTCTGCCTGACTGACTGACCGATCATCAAAATTCTAAGGTACTTCTAGCAGACTGAGGAGCTTCAAATTTAGAATACAACTTGTATTTAGTGTATGAATAAAGGGAAAACTCTAACATTCTGGAAATTCGGTTGCAACCGCATAATTAACTTTGTATTTCCATACAAATGTATAGGATTACAAAGTTAACTTTGCGGATGGGCTTTGAGGAAGTTTGTATATGAGGCTCAAGAAGTAGTTCCAGTAAAAAGAAAGACTAAGATTTCCTACAAAAAGAAATGAGATCTCACTAAAACATTTACTTGTAAAAGTACCAAGTCTCGCCTCTCAGTTCTTCTACTGTAAAGTTGTGAGATCCATGTGATGCCAAGTCGGTTATTGATTTATTCAAGGACTACTTCAGGGAACTTTCATCTTAAGCTATTGCGTAATTAGGTAACATACATCATCTTTTAGTAAACATATCGATATTTAAAAACTTTTGTATTTACAATAACTAGAATGACTTGGCAATCGCACACTATTTGCTTGTGAGATACGATGGTCTGGTGCGATGGCCGGGTCATTCTAGTTATTGTAAATACAAAAGTTTTTAAATATCGATATGGTTACTAAAAGATGATGTCTGTTACCTAATTACGCAATAGCTTAAGATGAAAGTTCCCTGAAGTAGTCCTTGAATAAATCAATAACCGACTTGGCATCACATGGATCTCACAACTTTTTACAGTAGAAGAACTGAGAGGCGAGACTTGGTACTTTTTACAAGTAAATGTTTTTGGTGGTTGTATTTATTCCCGAATGAATACCTGCCTTCGTTCTCCGTTTGATTTTGGGGTCATAATAATAGCAATCTGAAGGGGAGCTCTGGGAAATTTTCTCAAAGAAAATTAGAAAGACTGCTCAGGGTTGGGTCAGAGTACCTACCTACATGCTACCTACACTTTTTGTTGTAACCAAAATCGGTTGGGGGCTGGCCACAGCAACCGTTGCGTTCGTTCTCCGCTTCATAATTTCAATGAAATCTTCCGGTGGGTATGCTTGCCGGTGTGCTGGTGGGACCGAAGCAACCGAAGAGATTATAAGAAAACTATTTGCTGGGACGAGAGGCCGCCGCCTGCGGCTGCAAGGGTTCAAAGTTGTTTCTGTACTTTCCTGCATAATAAATTCGATTGCCTCTAATAGTCTCATTCAGAGATTTAGGTCTTGTAGTCAAATCAAACCACTGATTTGATTTAGCCATTTTCTTATTCAAAACTGTTCAAAACACACAATAAAATGTGGTTTATTTTACACAGAGCGCGGGAAGGGGCGAAAAAGAGAGAAAACGTCACTCAGTAGTTTGACTTATAGCGCCATCTAGTTTCGAAACGATAAACTAAATACGCTCTCTACAGGAAACATTGTAGGAAATATTGTACTCCTATGACACTGGCCCTGCCATCTGTTGTTGAGTAGCCAAAGTAAAAACCGGAAGTAGTCCAGTCGAAGCTTCATAGGGTTGCTAACAGTGCGCCCTCTACAGAAAAAAAATATTACTACTAGGATGCTTGTGCTGCCATCTATTTTTGAATAGCTAAAGTAAAAACCGGAAATTCTACAGTCGGAGCTCCATAGGGTTGCTTTTTAGTTTTTTTACTCATTATGAGATGGCAGCACGACAACTCATACTATTTTTCGTAATTATTTTGTTAAAAAAGCTGGCAGAGATGTTTTGGAAAACATAATAAATAATAGGTACTACCATAAGAATAAATAATAACACTGTACTACCCTTCGAAAAGGCCTCCTTTGATTTGATAAATTGCAAATTTATTTTTCCAAATATGAAAGATAATAAATGAATGATTGCATTTTAAATGCGGACCCAACCCAAGAAGTTTCCGAACCATCGCCCATGCGCCGCCGTCTCCCTAATTTGTGACCATGACATGAACAGTGAACATGACACAAACGTGACGCTGCTTCATTTTGGAAAGGGTTTCGAACGTCGCCATGTCTCACGCACGTCTCATGCCTTACGCCGCCCCGCATGAGTGGAAATAGGAAATGGGAGGCGGCGCTTACCTCGTAAGTCCGATTTTTCATCTCAGCCTGGGTGGTGTTCCATATACCGTTGGACGGGTTGCTGTAGTTGTGCGACGCGTATTGTATGGAAGACTCCGTCAGGTTCAGCTTTTGCGTGTTTTGGACTGATTTCGAGCTTTCGTACTTCAATGTTAAGCTGAAAAGTAACAAGTACTTTTTTTATTAATTTAGAAAAATTGTAATATTCTTCTGTCACAATCACAGGCTGGATTCAAACACAACAGTAGGTACCAACGGGCCGGTACGGGACGGAAGATCGCGTTGCTCGAAGACTAATTTCGGTAGATGGAGCAAAATAAAAAAATTGCAATATTTTCTACCGCAGGCAGGATTTGAACATGCGTTAGTGGGTTCTCTTCTGTAAATATGCTATAATACATCTTTGTATTGTGGGGTACCTGACTGTTTGAGTTGCAGCAATGAAAGCCAGGTTCCACTATTTACACGTATGGTATATTTACACGAATTATTTACAATCAAGGAAGCACAGCGATAATATACAAAACAATGACGAGATATTTATGAAAATATGTTTAGCAAAAGATCGCAGAGAAAAATTATTGCACTGACACACTTGTTATTCTCTTTGGCGGATCGTTGCTAGGTTGCAGTTTCGGCGGCGCGCGCCGGTCATGCGACTCGCGCTTGACCGCACGTGACGTCATGTAGATCACAGAGTTTGTACTCAGCTGGGTGCTCCACATTATTCCCCCCCTGAGACCGTTACTACGGGCGATAAAAGTTGGGGAAGTGTACATGACGTCCGGATCTCGTCACTGTGGTCTTCTGGCTGATGGCGGGTGAAAATGATGTTGCAGGATTTGGATCACCGCTATTTGGATCAGCCAAAATATATGCGGGCTTGAGTCTGTCTATTGAAACTGTCGTAGGTTTATTGTTGACTTGAATTTTGAAAGCTTTTTCGCCTCTTGCCAAAACTTTATGTGGGCCTGTATAAACTGGCTGTAGGGGTCTTCTGACAGCGTCATCTCTCAGGAAGACGAACTCTGAGGTGGCCAAGTCTTTAAAGATGAAGATAGACTTTTTCTCGTGGTGGGAAGCTGACGTTGGTTTGAGCTTGGCTGTCAGTGCACGTAATCTGGCGACATAGTCTGACGGGTCAGGTAGTACGTCTTGCTGCGGGTTGAAGAACTCGTTGGGGAGGCGTAGTGGCTCTCCATACAGCAGCTCTGCAGGTGACGCTTGCAGGTCTCGCTTCCAGGCACTGCGTATTCCAAGCAGAACGAGTGGAAGGGATTCTGTCCAGTTCTGGTCAGCATGGCACATGATCGACGCTTTCAGTTGGCGGTGGAATCGCTCTATGATGCCGTTACAGGCAGGATGGTATGCCGTCGTTGTCTTATGCTGAGAACCGGTTAATGCCGTCAGGGCTTTGAATAGGTTGGATTCGAATTGTCTGCCTCTGTCTGTTGTGATGGTTGCACGGCATCCGTAGCGCGAGATCCAGCAGGCTACAAGGCCTTTGGCTGTGGATCCAGCGGACATGTCGGTGAGTGGTATAACCTCAGGCCAACGCGTGAATCTATCGATGGCTGTGAGGGCATAGCGATATCCATTTGAGATGGGAAGTGGACCGACCAGATCGATGTGGATGTGCAGGAATCTTGCAGGAGGCAGTGTGAATGAACCAGTTGGGGATGAAACGTGCCGGGTGACTTTGGATCGCTGACAAGCAAGACAGTTTTTGGCCCATTCTCGGCAGTCCTTGCGTATGCCGGGCCAGACGAACCGTTGCGCTACGAGCTGTGCGGACGCGTTCGCTCCAGGGTGACTCAAAGAGTGCATTGCGTTGAACACCTGGCGTCTCATCGACTGCACGACGAAGGGTCGTGGTGGAGACGTGCTCACGTCGCAGTATATGGGCAAGTTGCTACTGGTTGTGTTGATTTTCTCGAGCTTCAAGGAACTTCCATGTTGGAGAAGTAGCGAGAGTTCGTCATCAGTGCTTTGGGCTTTGGCGAGTGCATCATAATCAATGGCGTTAACTTCATCGATCCGGGATAGTGTGTCGGCGACTACGTTATCTTGGCCAGAGATATGATGGATGTCCGTGGTGAATTGGGCGATGTAATCAAGGTATCGGAATTGACGAGGTGAACAATGGTCTTTGTTGGTTTTGAATGCGTGTGTCAATGGCTTGTGATCGGTGTAGATGCGGAATGGACGGGCTTCGAGCATGTGGCGGAAGTACTGGATGGATTTGTAGATGGCAAGGAGCTCTCGGTCATACGGGCTGTACTTTTTCTGTGCCGGTGTGAGTTTGCGGGAGAAAAAGGATAACGGTTGCCATGAGTTGTCTTGGTATTGTTGCAGTACTCCACCAATCGCTGTATCGGAAGCGTCGGTCACAAGTGCCATCTTGGCGTTGCAGTCAGGGTGTGCAAGCATGGCAGCTTGACATAAGCCGTCTTTGCATGCCTGAAAGGCGTGTCTTTCTTTTTCAGTGAAGTTAACAGGCTGAGAGTTTTTGCGTGCGCCCTTGAGGATTTCGTTGAGAGGAGCTTGCAGTTTAGCGGATTGTGGGATGAAGCGATGATAAAAGTTGAACATCCCAAGGAATCTCCGGAGTTCTTTCACTGTTTTAGGTTCCGGGAAAGTCTTGATGGCTTCGACTTTGTGTTCTAAGGGTGTGATGCCTTTCGCAGAGACGTGGTAACCGAGGAAGGTTATCTCGTTTACGGCAAACTCGCACTTGGCGGCGTTGATGATCACGCCGTATTGATCAAGGCGTCTGAAGAGTTGACGCAGGTGGGCTTCATGGGTCTGGCGATCTGGTGAAAATATGAGAATATCGTCCAAGTATCCGTAGCAGAAGTCGAGGCCCCTAGTGACTTCGTCGATGAAGCGTTGGAACGTTTGTGCTGCGTTCCGCAGGCCGAAAGTCATCATAGGGAACTCGAATAGTCCGAAGGGCGTAGAGATGGCGGTCTTCGGGATATCTGGGCCATAGACAGGGATCTGATTGTACGCCTTCACTAGGTCAATCTTGGAAAAGGTGGTGGATCCGGCTAAGTTCGCGTTGAAGTCGTGAATGTGCTTGATGGGGTATTTGTCGGGTACTGTGCGTGCGTTGAGACGACGATAATCTCCGCATGGTCTCCAGCTGTTGTCCTTCTTTGGTACAAGGTGTAGTGGGGAGGACCATGGGCTATCGGATGGGCGTGCAGTACCATTCTTGACCATTTCTTCAAATTCACGCTTTGCGATGTTCAGCTTGTCCGGAGCCAGGCGTCGTGGTTTGCACGAAACGGGAGGGCCTGGTGTCGTCTTGATGTAGTGCATGGTCTGATGCGGGCAAGCTTTGGGTGTTCCGGATGGGCGCATGATGTTAGGGAATTCGTTCAGGATTGCTTGGTAGGATGAGGTGGTTTCGGATTGCTGGCTAATTTTGACTGAGTGAACGGATTCCGAAGGTTTGACAGGTTCTGCGGGTGTGGTGAGTGAGGTGAGTCCGTCAACGAGGCGATGGTATCGAGGGTCGACCAGCAGATGATAATGGGCGAGGAAGTCGATACCGATGATGGGTTTGGTGACGTTTGCAACCACAAATCTCCAGGAGAAGTCTCGGCGTAGGCCTAAGTCTAGGCAGAGATGCGCAAAACCGTAGGTTGGTATGGTTGTTCCGTTAGCCGCGTAAAGGTGGTAATCCGTTGGAGTGTTGTAGCCTCTTCTCATCGTGCGTGGGATGACGCAGAGATCAGATCCAGTGTCAACGAGGAAGCGTATCTTGGATCTTCTATCCGTGATGAACAAGCGGCCGGGTGAACGGGGGCAGTCGCTAGCCGCTACTTCCGGCTGCCCAATGCGTTTTCCGAAGCCTTGGTATAATGCTCACATGGGGATCCTTCGCATTTGATTGCTTTCAATCCGAATTTGCGGTGGTACCAACAGCGTCGTGACTTGGAGGTAGATTTGTCACGTGAGTGCGATCGATTTCCATGCCGTGAGGTTGATCGGCGATGAGGGTTGTCATGCTCCCGTTGCGATAGTTGAGCGACGCACTTTGTCAATTCCGCGATTTGTTCTGCCATTTTGTGCGCGAACTGTGCTTCCAGTTCCGTGGACCATACTTCAGGGCGGTCTGCCCTTAATTCCGGCACCGCCAAACCAATTTCGTTTTGCGCCCCCTGGGGGGTCCAAACGCCTGAGTGCGGCCCTGTCGAATTTCCGATTGCCATATTTTTTGCAAGAAAATTTTCGTACGTGGTGTGGCGCTTTAAGCTCTTCCGTGCGCGATCGTGGTGCCGGTTTTTCAACTCGGGGTCACCAGAATGTGGGGTACCTGACTGTTTGAGTTGCAGCAATGAAAGCCAGGTTCCACTATTTACACGTATGGTATATTTACACGAATTATTTACAATCAAGGAAGCACAGCGATAATATACAAAACAATGACGAGATATTTATGAAAATATGTTTAGCAAAAGATCGCAGAGAAAAATTGTTGCACTGACACTCTTGTTATTCTCTTTGGCGGATGGTTGCTAGGTTGCAGTTTCGGCTGCGCGCGCCGGTCATGCGACTCGCACTTGACCGCACGTGACGTCATGTAGATCACAGAGTTTGTACTCAGCTGGGTGCTCCACAGTATCGTGATTTTTAATGCACTCACAGTCACAGTGCTATAATTTAATTCTTGCCTGCCAAGCGTGGTGAGTATGCAATAGGGGGAGACCCATGTCCAGCTGTGGACTATTGTGGCTGTTATGATTCTGGTTTCATCGACTCTATAGCCATTTAGACAAAGAAAGGTACAGTGCAGCAAAAAAGAGTAGACAAAAAATGAGGGCGCCACTTTGTATGAAATTTCAAAATTAAATGGCAACATTGTCTATGAATGGCAACAATTTAGTATGAAAATTTTTTAGTTCCATTTTATTTATTTTCTACTCTGCTGGACTTTTTGCTGGACTGTAGGTACTTACTCAGTCATTACGCTCAAGATGTGGTCGTGAGTTTTGTACTGGAACTCGCTCTTTAGTCCCATGCTCATGAGACCAACCTTGTCGTCCAAATAGTAGTTCCTTTCAGCTGTCATCAGATAGTTTGGCTGTAAAAGCAATTTCACGAAATTAATGATGGATCAGCCCTTTATCTATTTGTCAAAAAAGGCGGATAAAACTTAATGGGAAACTTTCTCTTGACAGTTCTGAGTCAGTGACTTAATGTCGCACAAGAGGGCGTGGTGCTAAGTAGTAATTTGACGTAATACCAACTAATCAGCTTGCGTTCGCAAGATATAAGAAACACATCAAGAGCATGTGTTTAAAAAAATGATGAAATCAGTTCAGTAATTCTCGAGATACGCTCGATTTTTCAAAACTCCACATATGACATCTTTGATTGGTCGCCGTTTTTGAAAGCTACTACTTTGTGATATTGTTTTATTTAATTATATCTAACTGCCATGTAAAATATTATTGTTTTTTACATGCTTATAAGTATATCTAATCTAACTGCCATGTAAATGTGTAGGTACCTAGGCAGTTAGATATAATTAAATAAAACAATTAAATAAAACAATATCACAAGTTTCCTCCTCAAGTTTTACTGCATGTTGCCACACAGCCGCCATCTTTGAATAGCCATTATTTCTAAAAGCTCTACCACTCTGAGATAGCCACCCGAGTTTTTTATCATCCTTATAAGCATATCTAACTAGCCTGTGAAGGAAAGTTGGCACCTCCGAGTTTTACCGGAAAATGAGCTAGCACATCCACTAATGTGCTTAAATAGTGTTTCTGCTAATTTGTTGCCACTGTTATTCGTACCTCTCCTACTACATCATTGCTTGAAAGAGATCGCTACTAGCGCTAAGGTCACTTTTGCGTACTTTAGATTAAGTCCATGTAATCGTCCTATAACAGTGATAGTAACGATTTTTTCTTTACTCTTTCTACTAAACTATTAATTTGCTGATATTGGTTTTTGTGGAGCAATAGGAACCATTAGTTAGGTATTCTTTTGGGCTTCTAAGTGAGCTCACTCCATTTCCACCTCAAACTCTATCTCTTTCTTGTCTAGATCGCATACTTAGATACTTACGTCAGTGTCAATGGGCGCCCTGGTCCTCCACTCAGCGAGCCTTGGTGTGTTGCATCTCGGCGCGGCGTGGAAGGCTGTGACTGGTCTGCGGGCGACCCCGGCACAGTACTTGCGCATCAGTGAGCCGACGCGCGAGTACACCCATATGCAACTGCCGTGCAGGCATGGCTGGAAAGATAGGACCATCGGTAGTTAATAAAACGCTATCTACCAGGGTAGGTAGCGATGGCGAAGGATAGCACTTTTACGAAGGTATGCTGGAGCGAAAATGTAGGTTCTAATTATTATTTTGTGGTACTGGGTCCTGACTCCATATCTATAGGTCGAGGCGTCCGCCAAGGCGACTCTCTCTTACCCAAACTCTTCACTAACGTCCTGGAAGATATCATGAAAACGTTGAACTGGGACGAGAGAGGAGTCAACGTCAATGGAGCGCGCATGTTGCATCTGAGGTTTGCGGATGACCTCATCCTTGTCGCGGAGTGTGTCTCAAATCTCCAACAAATGCTCGCAGAGCTTCACAAAGCTTCATTAACATGTCCAAGAACAAGATCATGACGAATCGTTTTATGCGTGTACCTTATATAACCGTAGGTAATGACACTGTACAAGTAGTCAGCGATTACGTCTATCTTGGGCATCGTTTATCCTTTGACCCAAAAGCGCAGGTTAAGGAGATCGAAAGACGCATCGGTTTAGGCTGGGCTGCTTTTGGAAAGCTAGACGATGTCTTCAAGTCCAAACTACCTCAATGCCTGAACACCAAGGTGTATAACCAATGTGTTCTGCCAATCCTCACATACGGTGCCGAAACATGGACGCTTACCAAGCAGAATGTGTATAAGATTAAAGTAGCACAGAGAGCAATGGAGCGCACCATGCTAGGCATCTCCCTCATTGATCGCGTCCCAAACATCGAAATTCGACGTAGGACGAAAGTCGAAAGATGTAGGTAAGTGAATCACGAGATTAAGGTGGAGATGGGCAGGACATTTGGCCAGAAGACAAGACGGACGGTGGACCAAAGCAGTCACGGAGTGGTGGCCAAGAGGAGTCGAAAGACCAGTGGGCAGACCATCAGCCCGTTGGTCAGATGACATCACCAAATTGACCGGGTCTAAATGGATGAGATTAGCACAGGACCGTGAGGAGTGGCGCAACAGAGAAGAGGCCTATATCCTGCAGTGGGTGGATGTGGGCTGATGATGATGATGACTGGGTCCTATACTTTTGGCTCTGGGGCCATTAAAGCTACTCTTAACTTCTATCTGGTGGGGAGCGAGAGCTCACCCGGATGTGTTTAGATGGTTTTTCAAACAACCAGCACAATCATACACTTCTTGAGACGACACTGGGCTTACGAGTTGTTCTGGGAAGAACGAATCGGACTGTGTTGTGTTGACTGGTTTTAACTGAAAACAGATTGATGTAGTGAGTGTGAGAGAATGGATTTGTAAATTTTTGTAAGGGAAGCCGTATCGTGTATTTACAACAAGCGGTTAAATAAAGAGTCATGAAATAGTTAAAGCTAGGCCCAAACCAATCAAAAACCGGAAAGTCTGGATGTCGTAAAAGGAGAAGTATTTTTGTAACATGAAAGAAAACTCTCGTATAACTCGATTTTTATAATTGTACGCATGGAGCTGTCAATATTACTATAGAGAACTGTCACTTAACTGTCAAACTCATACATATTTTGACAGCTCCATGCGCACAGTTATAAAAATCGAGTTATAGCTATACTCCCCATCAAAAAAATCGAGACAATTTCGTTAACATAGTGAAACATAATCTGGAATATATGAAACTAAAAGTTGAATAATGGACATTGATATTAAGATTTGGAGACCTCGTAATATTCACTATTAAACGACATTAGATATTAATTCCAAAATAAACACATGTCTCAGATAATGTGATCCGTACAAAACGTAAAGTTGCAAAGCGTTTCGATTTTTCTGATGGGAAGTGTATTTTAAAGCATACTAACCTCTTCAACGCTATTCAAAGACCCGTTCGGCTCAGCGACGAGGAAGTTGAACGCCAGGGCTCTCTTGATGTTGGTCACCCACACCGGCTCGGAACCGACGTGTATGGAGGAGAAGCAGATGTCCACTTCAAACGGAGCCGTGAGGTGTTGCACGGCGTCTGCAGACTGGTCCGTGGAGACGCCATGCTTTGTGTGGACTTGCGTCTAGAAACCAATGACATAAGAATAAATAATAACACTCAATGATTCGAATTTATAAAATGAATATCATCATCTTCCTGTCCTTATCCCAATTACTTGGGGTCGGCTTAACACGCTTCGCTCAACACAAAATCGTGTTGCAAAAGGATTTCGCTGAATTTTACGACCGGCCGCCTACCAGACGTCAACCCTCCTTGGGAATGCTTTTGTGGTGGATTAACTGCCATCATACGGTTGGCCCTGGCTGTTTGGGTCGGGTTTATCCCTCGGTCGCCTCTTACGACCCCCACGGGAAGAGAGGGGGTGGTGCTATTCTACTCTGCCGGCACCACTCGGCCGTCAAGTCGGACAATTAATAAAATGAATAATAGCAGTATAAAGTTTCTTGGCTGCATAGATATTGCTTTCAGACTAGTATTAAAAATTTAAATAAAAGGAAATAGGTATCACGTTGGTTAAACAATTTTTAGAAAACAAAACAAAGTCATTGCTGAGGGCCCTTTTCCTGTCATGCGTATTTGCGCACGCACGCGGATCTGGTCCGCATGCGGGTGATAGCACGCTCCTGGTCACACGCAGGACAGGGATTTCGTTTGCTGCTGCAGTTTCGTGCGTGTCACCAGTGACTACACTCGTGCACAAACGTGAACTTTACAACACGCGAAAAATGAACGTTAAAAAAATAATTATCGCTTATATCATTTTCAAACGTAAAAAATATAATAAACAATTCAGAGTAGATCCATATCTTGAAAGTAGATCACTCACTGGAATGTTTAATTTAAATTTTCAAAGTCTCCGAGATAACCATCGAAAATTTAAGAACTACTTCCGAATGTCCCTTCGATCTTTTGATGAGTTGCTGGGAAGGATTGAACATAAGTTGGCTGTATCCAGTTTACGACGAATCGCAATAAGTCCTACGGAGCGTTTAGCAGTTACTTTGAGGTAAGTTACTCCACTTAAAAGACTCATTCTCGCATTTGGTCCGGATTTGGGCGTTTTTCAGAAAAAAATATTTTTTTGCCGTTATGTCTATAATTTTTATATATATGATAAATGTATCAATTTTCATTTTTGTTTGCGATTATATGCGGACTATGACCATGCGTGCGACCCGCTTCACACTAAAAACAACACTGGAGGCAGAAGATCACCCCCCGCATCCGGGTAGCACGCACGCGGGCTGCGCCCCCGCAGCCAATCCGCGTTCCGCGCGCGTGCTAGCCGCATGATAGGAAAAACATGTATCAAAAGATAAGATGCGTGCGGCCCGCATGCGGGCCATAACCGCGCGCGTGCGAAAACACGCATGACAGGAAAAAGGCCCTGAGTCACAGCCAGTTACGCCTCCTATACGACATAGCTCCATCTACCGGAGGGAGTTGGAAACTAATTACCTATAGCGTCATTCTGACATCTATACAAGGTGTTCCAATGTAAATACATTAAATTGGAGACGTTGTGTAGGCCATCGTACTGAATAATTTTCATTATGGGGCCAAGTTATGAAAACCCCTCGTTTAGAAGTAATGAGCAACTTAAATTTGTTAAATTTAATTCAGTGCCACATTTGAAAGAAGCTTTATTAATTATGTCATTTATTTGTGTCATGTTGCCGTCTTGGAAAAACTTTTGAAATTACTTTATTTGCCAAGGCAACAGTTGTGGCGTATACCAAGGTCAAATGTCATGTTCGTCAAAAACTGACACAACTGACACTACAGACTCTACTGGGTTCTCTGATTGGCCCTTTGTCTTTGCGTCTCTATGGGTGCTTTAAGTCAAAAGAAGTTTTTAGTTTGAGGCGGCAATAAAATAAAGTTGACAGCAAGAAAAAGATCTTTTATCATAAGTTTTCGTTTAAATTTAAAACACAGACAACTATGTTCCAAACTTTTTCGAAGATTCAAATCCAACAAGTTAAAATTGCAAGGTTGCAATCTTGGATAAGGGGTATTACATAATGGTTGTTGTAAATGTAGGCATTTACTTTGTATGAAAATTTCGACTTCCTAATTGTTAAGAATTCAAACTTGGTGCCATAATGGAAATTGTTCAGTACAATGGTCTACACAACGTCTCCAATTCAATGTATTTCCTTTGGAACACCTTGTATGTGTAGTTTTTACTAGGACTTCAAATATTGATTGAGTTGATAATAAACAAGAAGATATTTAACAATTAGGATAAAGTAATAAGCAAGTAATAAGGACTTCTTTTGTTTCACCCGTCAATGGCAGACGTATTTTTCAATTTAAAATTTTTTAATTTTATTAACCGCTTATTTTGATAGTAATTTAATCAGTCAAGTGCCCAATGTAAACATGGAACGGAGAACTTGAAATTGAAGAACCTACTCTACATTTCCGGATGGTACCTATCAAGAGGACGTCCCTGGTTCCTGCAGAAGACACTATCATCATTTTGCTGAAGCCACCAAGCGTCCGGCGCAGCAGCGCTGGAATCTTATTACTTATACTGACAATGGCAGAATTACCTTAATTGTGTAGAAGTCCATATTAGTAAATAAATAATAATAAAGTAATAAAATAAGATAAAAACATGTGAAAATGCTCTAGATTTTAAGGTTTTTTTTTAGTAAAGAATGTTAAGCGACCTTATAAGGAAATTAATTTCAGGAATGTTTACTGAACTTGGCGACCATGTTCATATAAATACTTTTTTTCGGTGGAACATTGAACTTGGCTACCAATTTTCACATTTATGTTTTCGGTGGGATTAATTTTATCATCTCACGTGTGTAGCTTTGGCTCTTTTGTTTTACAAATTTTATAATGGAAACGGTTTCTGATGTCGCACGTCTCATGCTTCATTTCTCATATCTGACTAAAGCTAGGGCCCTTAGTCACTTCTTACGACACTGAAGGGAAAGATATGGGGTGATGCTATTCTAAGAGCAGGGGAGACGTGAGACGTAAGATGGAATTTCATCAGTTTGACAAATCCTGTACCTGAGTGATTGTCGGAGAGGAGACGAGGGATGTGCGACAACGCGACGAAACCGATACGATACAAGTGAAAACAAATTGTAATTTTGAAAAACTCACGACAGTTTACTGTAGCGCCCCCTAGTGAGTTGTTCGCGCAACACCTAGCCAAAAACATTGCCTAGTTAAATCTTCATTATTCACTGAAAACCGCATCAAAATCAGACCAGTTGTTTCCGAGATATTTGGTAACACTGGTTTGCACAAACAAATGTTTACTGCAGCGCCCTCTGATGAGTTATTCACGTAATACCTATCTAAGAACATGCACTAAAAAAATATAAATCCATCACTGAAAATCTCATTAAAATCGGACCAGTGGTTTGGGAGATATTTGGTAACATAGGTTTGCACAAACACACAAACGCACAAACACACAAACACACATTCTCTCACCCCAAACGCATATACCGTCTTTGTTCCGTCGTGGGGTTCGTGGGTAAAATGTTCGTGGGTAATAAAATGTATGAAACAGAAGAAATGTATGAAACACCACTAGTCACTACACGGTTAATGATCACTTGTTTGACAGATGACATCCCACGCGTCATGACGCACGTCTCTGTCGAACTTTTTTTTTCTATCTAGATCACAATCTTTATTTATACACAGAACGACTAGGTGTGTTAATATACAATTACAAACTTACGTGCTAATATTTAAACTATAAATTAAAAATCTCATCCAGCACCTCGCAGCGCGGCAGGGTTCCCAAAAGGGTAACCGAAGGGCTGGCAGCTTGGCTATCCAGATACTGTCAACCTTTTGGAAGTTGCCCCTTACGACTTACGACTCCCACGGTTAAGATATGGAGTTGTGCTATTTTTGTTTTCCTCACCTTTAAGTCATGCAACTGAATCCTGGCCCTCCCGTAATCGTCGTACACGTGTACAGTGAGGCCGCCCTGCAGCACCCAATACGACAGGTCTGGTATCGGCGCGAGCGTGCCGGTGGATACGTTCGCCTTTACGCTGTAAGTGTACAGCTTGTTCTGTTCGGCGAAGAGCGTCTGGAACGTGTGGCAGGTTGTCGTGGCGCAGACAGCTGGAAATTTGGTTAAAAATGGTTAGGTTTTGATTGGTTGCCTCCTTAGGCTGCGAATCCACCAGAGCTGTGTGAGGTAGCTAAGCGGCGTACGAGGAAAAAACCACCAATAGTATCACTTCATTTTCCTAGCCTTGCTCAATGAAGTGATTCTATTGATGGATTTTTTCCTCGTACACCGCTTAGCTACCTCGCACAGCTCTGGTGGATTCTCACCCTTAGAGTAAGTATGTACATATCTATTGAGCAACTGCTTACGTTTTGACAGGTAGGTACAGAGCTGGACCGCTAAAATACACATCAGATTGATTGAATGTCATCAAAAATTTGCTTTAGAACACATAGCAATTTATTTTTGACATTGATTTTCGTATATGGGACCTGATGTACTTCTGTAGTAAAACTTACATACAAGACTTACCTACATAGTAGGTATAGCAAATAGTTATTTAGCAAAAACCAACAAGGGAAATTATGGCTGACAACATGTCACTATAGTGACACGAAGTCTTCTGAATGACTCTCAAACATTTGTCAAACGTGGTATACCTAAATGGCCGTTTCACAGCCGTTTACGCTCTGCCTACCCCGCAAAGGATATATAAGTGATATACGTATGCATGTAGCTCCAAAGGCATCAATGTAGATATGCATCAGTCTTAACTAAATTCGAATTCGGATATGTCCAGAAAAATAATTTACTCACCCAATAAAACAATTGCAGCATTCAGAAACATTGTCGCCAAAACCACTCACAGTGTCACAGATATATTATGATTTCATTCACTTTTAATCACATGTCTTAGCTGAGTACTAAAAGTAAAAAAAACAGTAATCTGTATTTTAAAAACCAATGAACACTTTTGATTCTAACTAAATACCCATCTGTGTTGAGCTTTGAAAAACAAGAAAATAAATGACTGGTCTTATAAATGAGTTACTGTGATCGAAATCATATATGAATGATTTGTTTGTATATAATACTGATTATTACCAATAACAGAATAATATCACAAAATGTGCGACTTCGAACGTCTCAAAGACACTACTGATTAGGATCTTATGAAAATGTATATGTGACTTAAGACCTTAGCTGTCCGTTTGTTCGTCAAATGAATTTTGATTCAATTTGGCGTTTTAAAAGAAAATCAAGGGTTCTAGGGCCAAAGCATGCGACTTGAATGAATCAGATAATTAGAATTATAATATAATAACACCTCTACCACTAATGACCAACGTTTTTGATATTTGTATGGTAGATTAGGCAACGCCATCTATAGGGGTTAATTCAAAACTGTTTAAATTGCAATATTTTATCTTTTTGTGCCACAGGGTATAATATGTATTATGCCAGTCATGATACATAAAAATGTACCTACTTACCTTCTTGGTACTGCCAGAAATTGATATTAAATACTTAATCTTATAAATTCATATAAATTACACATTTTCACCATTTCTTTTCTTTAGGGTCACCAATGCAATGCATACCTATAATTTGCCACTTTGCTAAATAAGTATGACTTTGACCTAACTGCCTGCGCCAATTAAAATTCTAATTGGCAAATTGAATCAAGCGGTACAGTCGACTACAGTACGGCCGTTTTATAGGCCATATACGACAGCTGTCAAAATCATGTTACCGTATTACATAAGATCTATCTTTATTGAAATCACTCTAGTATGGGTTTGACAGCTGTCAGATATAGCCTTTTTGAACAGTCGTACTTTACTATCCGTCCCGGTAGCTGTCTGTCTATGACTGATTACTTAGATAGATAGCGGCCAACTATGTCAGAGGCCTACTATACTAGTAGTACGCTGTTGAGAACCTCTGATACCAGGGTTCAGTGGGTTGTTAGTCAACTCAATGTCCTAAACGAAACGAGAGAGAGAGAGAAAGTCAACCGCAATAAGTTTATCACGATAGACCTGATTAAATACTTAAAATGTTTATGAATATATTATATTTTTTGCAAGTAAAACCGTTGAATAATACTAGTAGAGCCGTGCATTCATCATAATGTGTAGTATATTGTGGTATATGTACATATTGATAAAGAAAAAAATACTTACATTCATTCCCAGAACTTACGAACTACTGAGCAAATATTACTAGTAAAAGAGTGTAACTCCAAAGTACTGTTTTTTTAAGTTCCTTACAATGATTAGTTTCAATAGCATTAGAAAATTCCACTCTTTTTTCAATTCTTTAATTTCCTTACGACGTTTTTACATATCGTATTGAACTATTTCTTTTCCGAATGATGCACATGTAGAGCTTTAATTAATTTAGTATTTGTGGGGTTCTAAAAACCAAAATATTGCGCGAAAAAAAAAATGCTGTACGTGCATAAAAATCGCTGTGCGGAGAGGGCCTAAAAGAAGTTACAAATTTATCAGACAAGTAACTTTACACACACTTAATTACTCGCTAAAATGTGTACATTGAATAAATTCTGGAATAAAACTTTGGTCATCCTACCTATAAAATAATCAATTAAAAATTTATATTAGATTTAAGTTATTCATTGTATTGATGTATTTTTGATGTATTTTGACATAATAAAATTACTAAAAAGTTTCATGTTCCAAAAAAAAAATAATTAAAAAATTGATCCTCATTTTCCCAGAAATTAAACTTACACCACTTTACCGTCCCACCGTTATCTTAGTGCGTCGATAAGGAGTTGACCTTAGACCCATGAATTAAACGGTCGGTAATGACCATCAGTGGGAGGAGATGACTCTAATGGCCGCCATCTTGGAAAATAACATGTGCTGCCGGCTCGGAATAGCATCACCCTACTTCTTTTGCACGGTCGTAAAATGCGACTAACTTAGGCACTATATCCATACATGAGACGCGAGACGCGAATCGCGCGCTCGAAACATTTTTGATGTAAATAAAAGTATGACACAAAAGAAACGCCGTCTACATCCATGAGACGCGCGTCTTATCGCTGACAGTCGACAATGATTTGTCTGACAGTGATGTCATCTTTCGTCTCGCGTCTTATAAAATTCAATGCAAATATTTTCAGGGTATGTTCTACTCGTGAAACTGAAAAACTTTTATTAAGTAGTATTTTATTTTTGAAATATTATGAAATAATATTTTGGACCTCCCATACAAAAATGTCCAAAACATGTGTCAGTTTGTATGGGATGTCATAATATTATTTTCATATTTCGAGAAAATGTTATTAAGAAAATTTGTTCGGTTTTTCGAGTAGAACATGCCCTAAAAATATTTGCATTGAATTTATTAGGACCTTATATACAACGTGTTACAAAACAACCCATAAAATCTCCCATACAAATGGAGTTCATTCTGTATGGGAGGGCCAAATTTCTTTTTCATATTTCGACCCATGTTCCATGGGGAAAGTTGTTCAGTTTTACGAGTACCTTGACCTCCTTTCAGCTTTATTGGTTGTTTTGTAACACCCAGTATTTGTAGTGGCCCTCATAGAGGTATGATTTATGATGATTCATTGACGTAATTTAGCCCGCATTTATTATACCTATTTTATCGGAAACAAAAACATCGTTTATTTGAAAAACTCATAAGGGCATTATTATAAGTTGTATAAAAACCTCCAAAACTATTATTTTACAAACAGTTTGGTTGAGTTTTCCAAAATGAAAGCGAAGATTTTGTTTCTATTCGTGTTGCTATTTTTTGTCGTGGAAAAAGGTAACATCATCATCATATCATAGTTTATTACCATCATCATCTGCCTGTCTAGCCTAATCCCAAATCCGTTTGGGTCGGCGCAACATGTTTTGTTAGAATGCAAAAGGATTTGGCTATGTTTTATTCGCGGCCCCCTGTACGTCCACCCTCTTTGAGAATGATATTGTAGGTAGGTGGTACCTATTGCCGCCACCATACGGTTGACCATAGTCGACAGATATTCAGACGAGGTCTAAAATGAAACACCCTGAGTGGACCAGGGGCCGCTACCACATTGCAAAAATAGATTGAATGGAAATGTGTAATTTATGTACTTACAGTCCAGAAAAAGAAGTAGAAATAAAATAAAATGGAAATAAAAAAATTTCATACTAAATTGTTGCCATTCATAGCCAATGTTGCCATTTAATTTTGAAATTTCATACAAAGTGGCGCCCTCATTTTTTGTCTACTCTTTTTTGCTGCACTGTACAGGTTCAAGTGTGCCCACAGTTTATTTTTAACATTCGTATAGATGGACGGTAAACTTTTTGCTATCCGTGCAACATTTTTGTGCAACTGACAGTTCGTTGAAATCTTCAAATACCAAGAACCGGTAAGTAGTGGGGTAATACTTGACAAAGTTATATGGATGGTAAAATAAGTAGTTTTTGTTCCAGAAATACTTGGTTCCCGTACTAACACGCTGAGCAGGCAAAAAAGGTATTATAATTATTTTTATTTCTCACTCAAACATATTTTTCTTATTTTATTTATTTCATTAAATTACAACAATCAATTTGATTAAAAAAGAATTGTTTAGTTTTTTATAATAATATAAGATTCTAAAAAAATATAATTCTTGAGTGATAATAAAGTAATGCACCCATAACAGCCACATCAGTCCACAGCTGGACATACCTCCTCCAATCGAATTGATTTAATAAAATCCTTTTCGCAGATGTATAGTGGTGCAGAAGCAATCAGGCACCCACGGGGACAGCACAGAGGGCGCTGGCGACGATGATGATGAAGATGACAGAAAACCAACCTACAAAGATCCTGCTGACAAACGGTGGAAATCGCAAAGAGACGTGGAGGTAGGCGCAAATACTTATACAGGGAGTAACGGAAAGGGTATAACAAGCCGAAAGGAGGGTCAATGTACTCATGAAACTGAACAATTTCCCCATGAAACATAGGTAAAAATATGAAAAAAAAAAATTGGGACCTCTCATATAAATCAGCTGCTCGGCGATTTTGTATAGGTCCTTTTTCAAATTTCGACCCATGTTCCATAGGGAAAGTTGTCCAGTTTCATGAGTACCTTGACCTCCTTTCGGCTTATTAAGGCGTTCCGTTTTCCATACAAGAGTTCAATGGAGTTATGTCTGTAAAGGAGACAAATGTCGGATTAAAAAACTTGATGGGCAGTCCCGTGGGTATATAAAATTTTCGCAAAACACTAAAAAGAATTTTTTCTCAAACATGCTAGGAAATATGACAATTTCTTTCAAGAAAACAATCCAGAAAGTTTGACATTGTCTGTGATTTTGTAATTTCTGAACGATTTCTTTTTTACACACCAGCAATGGATTCCAATACAACTTTTCTGGCGCGATATCGAAATCGTTCAGAAATTACAAAATAAAAAAAGAATAACTCCTAATCCACATTTTGACTTAGTAATCAGTAAAACAACTTTTTATATCAAATTACTAAAAAATAAATTAAAATCTTTATAATTTCCTAGCATTTTTTTGAGAAAAGCACTATGTAAGCCTCGGGGAAAATGACTTTGCCAGACTCGTATTTTTAAAGTCCTCGCCTGCGGCTCGGACTTCAAACTCTACTCGTCAGTCAAAGTCTTATTTCCCGTCCTCGTCAACAACCTACTATTATCTACATTCATTTCGTAATATTCGTTTTTCAGAATCGAAAACAGGTACGTAATGAACTGCATTAAGAAGTATGCAGCCAAAAAATAATTTCCATACTAAAATTTGAAACGTAATCGAACGTAATGTCTAGTATTTAAAAAAAAACGAAACGGATATGCCGCTTTTTTATTTCCTGAGCCAACTCAGTAAGTAAGTCAAATAAAAAAAAAACAAATGTCACCCGGCCGGGACGACACTTGAAATTATGAGGACTTATTTATTATTATATCTTTGCTTCAAATCATTTTTCGAATTAAAATTTACCGATAAATGCTTTTTAATTTTCAAAGTTGTTCAGTTTTTATGAGCCTCCATTTTAACGTTTAGTTAAAAAGTTACATATGTACAAAAGTCGTTCAGTTGGTGGTTCAGTAGATAGGCTTGCAATCGCCATAGTGCAGTGCGGAAGTTTGAATTATTTTTCATAGTTTTTCTTGTCGAGTGTAGATAAAATAGTGTATGCAACTGCATATAGGATGCAATTTTATTAGTGGCGGATCCATTAAGGGTGTGTTCTGCCCATGAAACTGAACAACTTTCCCCAAGCAACATAGGTCGAAATACGAAAAAATTTTTGGTTTTCCCATACTACAGTCCAGCAAACAAGAGTAGAAATTAAATAAAATGGAACTAAAAAATTTTCATACTAAATTGTTGCCATTCATAGTCAATGTTGCCATTTAATTTTGGAATTTCATACAAAGTGGCGCCCTCATTTTTTGTCTACTCTTTTTTGCTGGACTGTAAGTGTGTTGGCCGGCCTGGTCAATTTGTACGGGAGGCCCATTTATTTTTCACATTTCGACCTATGTTCTTTGGGGAAAGTTGTTCAGTTTCATTGACAGAACACACCCTTAATGGATCCGCCACTAATAAAATTGCACCCTTTATAATTAGGCTTTAGAATGCTCGTGCCAAACTATTATCACACTCGGCGAAATGGCAACATTATTGTTTGCGTCTTTTTCATATTACATGACATGACATTTGAGCAAGATGACAATAATAATCTTATTTCTTCTACGGATCAAGTAGTATGAACGTAGAGCAAAACGTACGATAAAATAAACCCACCCAACTCACTCTTCATTAATCATACATCGAAAAGAGAAAAGCCAGGTAAAGCGCCACCTACTTTTAAGTAGCTAAATTAAACATACAGTACGCCATCTACAGGAATAAGTTTGTACTACTATGACTTACGTGTCAGCTAGCGATCAGTATCAGAACTAAAAACCGGAAGTAGTGAAGTTGAAGCTTCATACCGTGCTTTTTGTTTATTTACTGGATAATAGATGGCAGCACAAGCACATTATTTTTACCATACCACAGATCCATACAAATTATTTTCTTTTCTTTGCAGAACTTTTCAGCATCGCCAGTAAAATACAAAATTCTGCCGCGTAAATGGCTGTACAGAAATCTTGGACTATAGTTTTAATGAAATAACTATTCGTCCGCCTGCTACTAGCGGCTCGGTTTTCAATAAAATATCCATATAATTCGTCGTTTAAGAGTACAATTCAATAAATGGTGCTGCATGCATTTAGAAAAGTAACCATGCTTTGAATTGTTACGGTCTGAAAATAAATCTGTGAGCGGAAGAGACTATACACACGAGTTTCCCTTTAGCCCTATCCTCATAACGGGGACAACTAGAAGTAAAACCAATGACGTCTCGTTGTCTCCGTCACGGGGATAATGAGAACACACGTGACCACATTTTCTTGTAACCGGCGGATTACTGCAGGACTGCTATTTTTAGGGTTTCGTAGTCTACTAGAAACCCTTATCATTTCGGTAAGTCTGTCTGTCTGTCTGTCTGTCTGCCTGTCTGTCTGTCTGTATGCCGCGCCCTCATAACTTCGTCAGTTTTGGAGCTATCGACATCAAATTTAGTGTGAAGATAGATCGTGTTGACCCAAACTTAGAAATGTTGAGAAAAAAATAATTTAATTGTTTTTTGAACCCCCTTTCTATACATGTGAAAGGGGGGCAAAATTTTCTTTTTTTCTCCTTTAATATTGAGTAGGGTATCGTTGAATAGATCTTTTAAAACTAAGGGGAGGTTTCTTTGAAACAAAGTCTCTAAAATGTGTCTGTCTCGAGATATTTGCTTTTAAAAGTGGCGTTTTTGTGCCATAATTAGTTCCAGCTGTAACTTCTAAAGTATGCATGCAGAAAAATAAAATAAAAATATGGTATATAGTTCTTAATATGAAATTACCACGAAAACTATAACGAATACTGTACCACTTAAGATTAAGGAAATATTAAAGTTTTTCAATTTGCGGTTGGTCACCATACAGCTGTAAACAAACCAGCAACAAAATGAACTTTGTAACGACGAAAAACCTGATATTTAAACGTTGACTACGAAACCCTATTTGTGAGCGTGTCTGACACGCTCTTGGCCGCTTTTTTTGTTGTATGCTTTTTAGTGTTATGTGTATCAAATATGTTATCCAGAAATTATGTATTTTACTACCAAATAAAATACAATTTAACATTCCATTCTTTTATTTCAAAAATCTGATGTTCATACATTCACAACATAGGTACTAAAACAAACAAACACAAACTTCACAAAGAATATTATTATCTACATACCTTATAGTAAAGTATGAATTCTAATCTTAAAAGTGGGTCGCTCGGTACCACCCTGTATGTAATTTTAGATAATAGATTACGCGCAC